>NW_021024961.1:705978-782936 GCF_004153795.1 Camellia sinensis
GAAGTAAGCTTTCTGACGGTGGTGGCCCCATAGCTAAACTCCAAGCGTACAGACAGATAAGCCCGATTCAGCGAGGGCTGCTCGACTCGCTTCTACCCGGATTCATGCCGAACTTCTCCCAAATTAGTTTTCTCCTCTCCTTTCCTCTCTTCTTCAACTCCAAACTCCTAAACAAAGTGTTTTGAAGGATTTGCCTCTCTCCTTGCCGAAGAAACTGAACATTTCCCCTGCACACCTGTCTCCACCAAGTAAACCATCAGTAACACCCAAGTCTTAAGGGCGGTCAAAAATGGGGTGTCTACAGGCGCTCGGCCCAAAAAATCAATTTTAAATTTTATTTGACCAAAGATTCAGGTGGTGAATTAGTTTGTCCAAAAGGATAAGTTTAGGTAAAATTATCAAAATATCCCGAACCTACGGCACGGAATGCCACTCTAACAAGACATGGCAAGATGATATGCTAGCATGCAAATTTCAGAAGCTAAACATGACCCGAAACAGCCCCGAATCATGGCAAAATGGCACCCGATGCATGACATGCGACCCGAAATGCAAAATTAGGCATACACAATGGCCTACAGCTATACAAAGCATGCACAATATGGACATGGAGCATGAAGACAGAAGCAAGGCAGCCTCAAAATTAGCATTTTTCTAGTACAAAACATGGCCAAACAGCAAGCAAAGACGGGGCAAAATTAGTATGCGAAAATGGCCCTAAACATGAGATTATGAAGCAACTCACAGCTGCAAACCCCAAATGGGTTAGGACCCTTCAACAACATTTAAGAGGGACCAAAAATAAGCACTTTCACAGAACTGTAAAAAACCTCAAAAACAAAAGCATGGTAGGCTAACAAAACATGCAAGAAAACGGATCAAAAGGTGGCCAAAGAGGCAAGTGGCATATGCAATGCCCAAACTGAAAAATTCCCTTCTACAACATTGAAGAGGGACCAAAAATATGATGTTTTTCAGTAGATGACAAGGCTCGAAAACAGATACAAGCATGGCAAACAATTTATGCAAGATTAAGGCCACAAGAGGGCTATAACATGAAGTACACAAAACATTCATCAAATAGCCAAAGACCCTTAACGAAACATGACAAGGGGGTCAAAATATGGCCACTTTAAGTTCGGACCAAGCCACAAAAAGAGAAGAAAAACAGGCTAATAAATTATGCAAAAAAAGGGGGCCAAAGAGGGCTACAATGGCAAGTGGTATATGGAGGTCCCAAACAAGGATGAGCCCTTCTTCAATGTTGAAGAGGGGCTCAAAATAAGCCTATTTTCAGTTTATCTCAGGCTCGAAAACAGATCACACATAGGCTAAAAGAATCATGCAAAATAATGGCATACAAAGGGGTAATGAAGAAAGTGTGAGATAGGGTTCTCAAAGAGGGTTGAGCCCTTCAACAAACATGTAGAATAGCTCAAAATAGACCTAGTTTCAGTTAAGGTCGGAGCCTAAAACCGTAAGTAAATATGGCTAAGAAATGATATAAGAAAAAGCTCAAAAGAGAGGAAATGCTACTCACCCTTGAAGACCAAATTTTGATGGCTTCTTGGCTTGAGTTTGTGGCTCCTTAGGCTTTGAAGAACAGCCTCCAGCTGCTGGAAATGGAAGTGTTGAAGTTTGGGTGCTCTTAGCCTCTGCAAATGACCTCCAATGTGCTGGAATGAAGTGTAGGGGTGTGGTGCTATGGATTGGTGAAGAAATGGCCAAGGATAATGAACCTTGGAGATTGGAAGAGAGGGTTGAATGTATGGATATAGGTTTGTATGTATAATGGTGCCTCAGCTGGTTTTTTCTCCTTCTAACCTAGTATAAGGAAGAGGAGAGCTTCCTTTATAGGCAAAACAAAGTGTAAAGCTTCTTGAGGAAGCTAAACAAGGGTGCATATCCTCCATACACGTGTATGGAGGATCCATTCTGTGCCCTCCAGCTGGCACAGCTGGCATATACCCAATCTGTAGAATGCTCCGGAAGGTCGTCGGCTAGCAAAAATTGCCGGTCAGCACAATAAAGTGCCGGTCGGCACAATAAATGGCCGGTCGGCACAAATAGAGTGCCGATGGGTGGCCGGTGAGGTCAAAAAAGTGCTAGTGGATGTCCATATTGAAGCCCCGGAAGTTAGCTTTCCAATGGCGCAAACCTTGCATTAAAATTCCTTCTGTGCAAAAAGTTATGCCCTTTTTCGTGAAGCCGCGCAGATTCGATCCAACCAGGATGATGCCCGACTTCAACTGATCATATCTCCCCCACCCGGACTTGGCTCTAGGAGATTCTTGAGTGCAAAATGAAGCCCCGGAAGTCTTCTTTCCAACGGTGGTGGCCCCATAGCTAAAATCCAAGTGTACAGATAGATAAGCCCGATTCAGCGAGGGCTGCTCGACTCGCTTCTACCCGGATTCATGCCGAACTTCTCCCAAACTAGTTTTCTCCTCTCCTTTCCTCTTTTCTTCAACTCCAAAACCCTAAAAAAAGTGTTTTGAAAGATTTGCCTCTCTTCTAGCCGAAGAAACTGATTCTTTGCCCTGCATATCTCTCAACACCGAGCAAACCATCAGTAGTGCCCAAGTCTTAAGGGCGGTCAAAAATGGGGTGTCTACAGCACACTTATTACAAAATTCGCCCTCTCGACGGAGGGTCTGAATGAATAAGCTAAGCTAATCTAAGATAAGCTAATCAATTTATCTAATTAAGCTAATTAGACTAATTATTACATAACCAAATTGAATAACTAGCTACAACTAATTATTACATCACTTCAACTAATTAACAAATTAATTAAGTTACAAACAACAAATGCTAACTAACAAGTAAACATTTAAACTAAGCTGCTGCAGCTCTGTTTGAAGGAGAAAAGGATGCATGCTCGCACTCGGTTTCTCACCTCGAAACACCTTCCGGTTTCTCTCTTGAGGCTCTGTTTGCAGGGTGTCTTCAAGAACTTGTTGTTGGATCTCACCAAAACAGTGCTGAAGAGTGCACTAGTGGCCTGCCGGCCATGAATGGTTGCTGCCGACCCTCCTGCCGACCAAGGATGCACACTGCCGGCCACAGGTGAAGAGGTGCCGGCCACTGGTGTGCTGTGACACCAAGCTGCAATAGAGCACAAAACAGAGGAAAGAGAGGGTCTCCCAAGGGTATGTACGTACTATGCCCCTCAATATCATCTCGAAACATCAATGGAAAGGCATAATTGGATCCAAGACCATCAATCGAGCATCGCAATGCGTGATAGCCAAATATCCAATTTGTAGAAACTCAATAAATGCATGACAAACAAGACACTAAGACCACAGCCTTATCATGAGTGATCAAAAGCAATGGAGACCAAAGGAAGATTGGCTCATTTCATCACTTCAAGTATGAAATGAGCTAATCCACCTTGTGTTCAAACACAACACCGGGATGAACACAATGCAATGCAACATAAACATGTAAACAACATGCAAGAATCATGCAATGCGACAAGCATGTAACAACATGCAATGCGACAAGCATGCAACAGCAACACAATGAAACAAGCATGCTACAATATGCTATATACCAAGCATACAATAACATGCAAAAATGGACTAGCATGTAACAACATGCAAACTAGCAAGCATGCAACAATATGCAATATGACAAGCATGCAACAACATGCAAAAATGGACTAGCATGTAACAACATGCAAACTAGCAAGCATGCAACAATATGCAGTGTGACAAGCACACAACAACATGAAAAGATGGACTTAAACCAAAATGGGCAGACCTCAGCCATGCCCAAATCAGTAGCCAAAATGATGAAACAATGGCATGAACTGCACATACAAACATGCATACACTTTGGTTCGGAAACAAGGTATGAAGACAACAACTCTCAAGCATGAGCAATGAATTAAAAGCATGGATGTATGACAATACTATAGGTTCTGAAATCATGCATGGAATGGTGCCAAACCACTCACATAACACAAGGATAGCATGTAAGAAAGCTCAAAGCTTGAAACTAGCAAAGGGACTTAAACCATGGCCATGCAAAGCAAGCCCCAAAGGGCCAAGGGCAACCAAAATAGTCCCAAGGCAGGTCAAAATAAGACCAAAAATATGCTTGAACATAAGCTAGAACAAAAGTCCAAAAAGCATGAGGCATGCAAGGCTAACAAGGGGTATTACACTACACATATTACAACCAAACATGGCATGACTTAACCAATGAAAATTAGAGTTATATCATGGTAAAATAAGCCCAAAAACCCATTGGGATGGTATCCCAAAGGCCTGAGCCTAGAGGCATGCACAATGGCTCATTCTTGAGGCATAAAGAGCCAAACCTCCTAGGCATTAAAAGAGTGACAAGCACAAGTATATGACCATGGAATATACTCTGAAATTACATGACAAATGATGCAAAATCATAAAAATGGTCCAAGTAATGCATGCTAGTGACTTGAAAACTCAAAGCTAACAAGCTAGAATGCACTATGGCTATACAAAGCATGGCATGCATGGCCAAAACAACAAAAATCAGAGCTTAAGCATGCTAAAACATGACCAAAAGTTTCTTATAACTAAGCCAAAATCATGCTAGAATGACATGTTAAAGCATGATACACATTAGGCTAATTCATGGAATTGCACTACAAGTGCATGGAGCATGTAAGGGCCAACCAAACCAAACCTTAACAGAGGTATGACATGGCAAAACATCACCAAAAACATGCTGAAATAGAATCAAATCATGCTAGAAAGGCATGCTACTCTATGAAGCATATAAGACTAGTTTGTGAGAAATACACTACAAGTGTATAACCCATGCAAGGAGTGAGCCCCCCAATCAAAATTAGAGTTATAACATGTCAAAATAACACCAAAAATATGCTCAAAAAGAGCTAACACAAGCCACAAAAGCATGCTACTTTGTAAGGCTAACAAGGCAAGCAAAGAGGATTTACACTACAAGTGCAATAAGCATGCAAGAGGTGACGAAGACAACCAAAAACAGAGTTATGGCAGGTCTGATAAGTCACAAAAATGAGCCTAAACAAAGCCATAAAGAAGTAAAAACACATGCTCATTTGGTTGGCCATCAACACAAGTAAACAAGACAAGAGGAAAGGGGACCACCCTCTCTCATTTGGGCCCTCAAAATAGGGTTTTTACCACTAAAAATTCTTTAGATTTCAGTGGTTCTAAGGCCAAAAGGAAGTTGTTTGAAAAGTTTGAAAGTTAGCTCACAAGGCCTTACAAGCCAAGGAGCAAAAGGGAGGACAACCCCCTAGCCAACCAAGGCACAAACTAAGACTTTTAGGATTGAAAAACAGAGGAAAAATAGAGGTTTTTGTAGTTCAGCACCACCCTAAAAGACAACCCCAAAGTAGTGTGCAAAGATGGTGAAGTAAGTGTGCAAAACAAATACAAAAGAGGTGAGGTGCTTACCCTTGTAGCACAACAGCAAAAGGGCCTCTTTCTTGGCTTAAATGACCTTCTATCAGCCCAAAAACCAGTTCCAAGAGACCTCAGCCCACGGATATGCAACTTTGATGAAGGATGCCTAGGCAAACTAGTTATATTTCTCTACTTCTATGCATTTCTATGCACAAAAGGGGAAGAAAGAGTGAACTATAGAGAGAGAGGCAGAGATTTAGGTTTGAATATTCTAGAGAGAGAGAGGAGTTTTTAAAGGGAGAGGCTCCCAAACTTGCTCAAGAAGTTCTAAGTCTTGAATATGAGATATTTGGCTCCATATATAGCAAAAGGCAAGAGTTTGGTTGAAATATTTGAGCTTGGGCCTTGTGCATAACAGCTGGAGGTAAAAGACCTGCAAAAAATCTGATTTTTGACATTGTTGGCCGGCCGGCCATCACTGGTGGCCGGCACTGCATCATCTGTGGCTGGCACCCTTCACCAGTGGTCGGCAGAGAAAATCTGTTCTGTAGGTCCAACTTCAAATGAGCATATCTCCTTTATCTGGACTCCTTTTTAGGTCATTCTTGTGTCCAAATTGAAGCCTTGGAAGTAATATTTCCAATGGTGGCAGCCTTGCATCAAAATTCCAAGTATGCTAAGAGATATCCCTCTTTTAGTGAAGATTGCTCAGTTTCGATCCTACCCAGATTCATGCCGAACTTCTCCCAAACTTGTTTTCTTCTCTCCTCTCCTCTTTTCTTCAACTCCAAACCTTAAACAAGGTGTTTTGAAAGATTTTTAAAAAGAGTTCATCTCTTCTTCAATCGTTTCCACTTTGTCCTCGCTCGGTTTATCGAAAAGCACAACATTTAACAAAATACGAGCGTCGGAACATCGTAGGAACCTATTTTCAAAAATGTTTTGAAAGAGAGGGTTTTAAGGTCTAAAAACCATTCAAAATAGTTTTGGTCCAAAAAGAGGTGTGAAGTTGGGATTTGACTCTCTCCTTGTCGAAGAAATCGAACCCTTGCACTGCATAACTTTCACCACCAAGTAAACCATCAGTAGCGCCCAAGTCTTAAGGGCGGTAAAAAATGGGGTGTCTACACATGTGCGTTTACTTTCAATTTGTATTTGGTTTGTCTCACATGGTATTCTGTGTGTGTTTTATATACGTTTATGTGTATTGTTGCCTCTTTTGTTGTGTGCATTGTGTGTGGGGGGTGACATAAGTCATGGTGGGGGGTGGGTCTCTTTATTAGTGGTCTGTTTGTCATTTTAGTTGTTTTTTTGGAAATCTGATGTACCACATGTTAAGATTGATAGGGCCATGGACACTTAAATGATTTTAATCTGTTCATATGGTAATTTGAATGCCACAATTAATTTGGAAGTTCCGGTTCAATTTAAGGACGTGGTTAGTCGTGCATGTGAAAAGTTTGTTCTTCAAGATTCCTGGTTATAATAATTTCACAGTACAGAACGATGTTGATGTGGAAAACATGGTATCTATTGCACGGTTACATTGATTGCAGTGCATTGATGTCATCATTCAATTACAAGATCCAACCGACGATGGCAACACTGACAGCCCATTACAGGCAGTTCCTTATCACATGACCGGGGTGTGTGATGAGTCAGACATGGATGATGAAGATGATTTATTGGCCAAATTCTGTCCTCATGTTGACAAGGTGTTTTTGTCTGCTCCATGGGTTAACGGGATTCAACATATTGGTCAAAGCTTTGAGGGTGGAGCATCTGAATTCCAAAATGTGCTTCGCAAGTATGCCATTGAGTGTGGATTTCGTTTCAAATATTTGAAAAACAAGTCTGTTCGAATCACAACTGTATGCATAATGTGTGAATCGAAGGGATGCATGTGGTCGATGCACGCACGTGTCTTGCATGCCAATGGATTTTTCTACCTTCATAGGTGGGATATTGAGCACATTTGTGGGGTTGCCATGCGAACCCCCAAGAACCCTAGGGCTGGTTCCGATTTGGTTTCTGATGTTATTTCTGAATGGGTGCGTGACAGACCGTTGACGTGCCCTACTGATGTTGTGTATGACCTGAAAAAGGATTACGGATTGGATGTTAGTTACCGCGTTGCATGGTTAGCTGTTGAGAAAGCTCGTGGTGAGATGTTCGGTGCACACTCAATTTCCTTTGACTAGCTACGGTGGTACAGCAATGTAGTCATAGAGAACAACCCTGGGAGTTGCATCAACATTGACTACGATGAACAAACCAATCGATTCATACGGTACTTCATATCGTTCAAAGTATGTATCGATGGGTTCAACCATTGCCACACAATGCTCTTTCTGGACGGAATGTTTTTGAAGGGGAAATTCAAGGGCAATTTACTAGCCGTTACTGCCAAAGATGGCAACCAAGATATTTTATTATTGTTCGATGTTCACACCTAATAGTTTCACCTATGTGTGACTGTTAAGTTAATTGTTCACTTAAATTCCACAAATTAAGTTTTGTCTAATTCATAAATACCATCGGCCAGGTTTATTCCCTTTGGCCATTGCGATTGTTGATGCATAAAACACCACAAATTGGGCATGGTTTTTGGGACACGTAACAAACGTGGTGGATAGCCAAAGGACACTAACGTTCGTCTCGGACCGACATCCAGGATTAATCGAATCCATACCCATTTTATTTCCCACAGCCCATCATGCATTTTGTTTACAACATTTGCAACGTAACTTGCAAAATAAGTTGCGGTACGGGAACAGTTCTTATAGAGATGGGATGTTGAGTAAATTCCGTGCTTGCGCTTACGCACCAACTGTGTCTACATTTAACTATAGCATTGAAGAGCTCGCAAAATGTGGACCGAAGGTCATGCCGGCGTTCTTAAAAGATTTACCCCCTCATTATTGGTCGAACGCTTATTTCTAGTACGTAATTATATGCTTATTTCTTCCATACTTACTGCGTACCTTATGCATGCATATAATGTGTGGCACGCTTGTTTGCTCGATTTTCTTCATGTTAACATATTTTGTCTTCATTTCACACCAGTGGTTCACGTTTCGGCGAGATGAGTTCCAATGCCGTTGAGTCATTCAACTCGTGGATACGGGAAGCACGCCACTTACCAATAACTCAACTTGTCGATAGTATTCGGGCAAAGATTATGCGCAAGATAGCAAAGCGGCGACGTAAAGCACAAGCGTGGGCTAGTGTTATTTGTCCCAAAATGGAAGTTCAGTTGGTCAAAGCGTATAACAAAGGCCGATCGTGGCTCGTTAGCCAATCGAACAACAATGTGTACGAGGTGCACTCTTTGCCATCCGTCATGGTTGACGTGGGTACACGTACATGTTCATGTTTCCAATGGCAAATAAAGGGATTCCCATGTGCTCACGCAATCGTATCAATCTGAAATAGCGGACTAGACCTTTATGCATTAGTTGATATGTTTTACCATGTGGCTACGTACCGTAAGACATATGAACAAAGCATATACCCCATTCCAACTGTTGAGAAGCCACCATTTACCATTGCAGATTTTGTGATACAACCACCAGCGGTCAAACGACCACTGGGAAGGCCCAAGAAGAAACGTATGCTTTCAAAAGGAAAATAAGTGCAACAAATTCGGTGTAGTCACTGTCAACGCATGGGAACCACAACAAGAAGACGTGCAAGGAACCAATTTAGCTTCCAACCAACGCTCGACAATTTCAAATTTCAAAAGTATAGCTTCTGAATTGTTTTTTAATCTAAATAAGTGGGGTTCCACACCTGCGGGTTCGTCATGTATGATGGCCACGTTTGGAAAACCATGTCTCTATCAAAACAATAGTTGTTGGTTCATTTTTTAACGTTAATACTAGGTTCATTTTTTGCCATAAAAATTGTGTATGCGTATGATGGTGTGCATGCTTTGTATATTAGTGACGCATGTACGATTAATTTTTTAATGTTGCTAGGTTTATTTCAAATCAATTACGCACATGTGTCGTTTGTATATTGGTGGGACTAACAGTTCATCGTCATCATAACAAACGTGACGCTGTACATTTAAAAAAACAAGGTGACCAAACAAAAAAGTACAACATATAAACCTTCATCTAAGCACGAATAAACCCACAAAACAGCCCACATGAATAGCGGATAACACATTCCTATTCATACAGTTTAAATGTTTCCAATGTTTGTGTTATACATTTATCGTCCCATCCTCATATGCACACATCCTACGTAACTCAACCCGTCTCACACATCCCACCAACACAATGCATCATCTTACACAAACGACGCATCAACACATATTACGTGTGATGTCCACGTTCGGATAAAAATGTCTCTATCAAAAACAAAAGTTTTTGTTCATTTTTAACGTTAATAGTAGGTTCATTTTTTCCCATAAAAATTGTACATGCGTATGACGATGTGCACGCTTTGTATATTAGTGTCGCATGTACGATTAATTGTTCAATATTGATAAGTTTAGTTCAAACCAATTACGCACATGTGTCGTTCTAATATATCTGGGACTAACATGTCATCATCATCACAACAAACGGGACATTGTACATTTATAAAAACCAAACATCCAAACACAAAGTAAAACATTTAAACATTCATCTAAGCACGAACAATCACAGAAAACATCCCACATGATCAGCGGATAACGCATTCCTATTCATACAGTTTAAATGTTTCCAATGTTTGGGTTAAACATTGATCGTCCCAGCCTCATATGCCAACATCTTACATATCTCAGACCGTCCCACACATGCCCACTGCCACATACTACGTATTCACACACCATACCACTTTCTCAGTAAATAACACACCATCATGCTAAACAAACATCCACATTCAAAATTGCAAATAAAATTATTTACCGGACTAATTTAACTGTCTGCGACCAAAATAGGAGCCAACATTTTTGATAATAAGTACGTGCAAAAAAAACAAACACCATCATTCAAACTGCTCCACTGAGCAAAAATAAATATACGGTTCAAAAACCATAGTACGATGGCCAAAAAATATTCAAACAAGACGCCTGATAATTATGAACTAAACAGTAAACCATATCTAATTCCTCATCCCCCGTACCGGATCGTTGATGAGAGCCTTTACCATATTTGCACGCAACCCACTGCAGTTGGAACCTTGAAGCGACCGTTCTACATCACCTCGATACACATTGCCTCATTATCGCACACACTAGCACTCCACAATCCAGCCTACACAGATTAATCAGAATCATATCAGTCACATTCACTATGACTGCAACGTCACGCCCAAATTCAACTAAAATAATCAAAACATGTTACACTTGCAAGTCTGGTTTTTGCTGCGGGCATTTGGTCACAGACTCCAGCGGTTGGCGAAAGCTTGCCTCAATGCTATGCTCATCCAGTCCGAATTCATGCAATGACTGTTTCATAACAGCCGACACATGTTCTTTCTGCCAAACAAACAATGACCATTAAACCCGATTTACAAAATTTCTGTCACACAATCACACCTACAGCACACACCACAAACACATAAAAAAAAACTTACGAGTAAAACAGCTTCATTGTGATGCATATCTGTTCTATCCCCACGCTGCTTCATAGGATTGAAATGCTTCCAGCTACCGTCTTCAGTATCATACACCACAAGCGTCCAATGTCCAAGGTGACACATGGGGAAATGGATGTATCGGAACTCACTCCCTACAGACACATTCCTCCTCACATATGCCTCTATGGCCCGCACATCTTTGTTCTTCACCATATCCTGTAAAACAACATGACCAACATCACGTGACATAAAAACGCAACACACACCATGTTCATACGTGATGCACAACAACTCACCAAGCAGATACTACTAAAGAAATATGATTTATCTGCCAAATCATCATCCCCATACATCCTCAACTGATCAGATTTTAACAACTCCACATAAGCATCGATTACCTATCACACACCAACACCAAGGTCAAAACAAAATTATCCGAACATACACTTCATACTGCTCCGCCTATTAACATAATACTGACACATGCATAATAATTAAAAAACCCCAATCAATTACATGATAATCATGATAATACTCACATTTCCACGGATGTTGCTTTGTTGAACAAGGTTCTTCACATCGACGAAATACACCACCACGGCATTGGTAACATCCTCCCACATAACAGCCTTACACACAATCCCATTTAAGACATTTAAAATAAATTTAAAACCCAAATAAATGGAAAAATAATCAAAAAACTAAATACGCACCCATCACCGTGCATGTCGCATGCATTGGTGATTTTTGTTTTTTCATCCACTATTATCATTTTCCACACACCCAACCTATTGTTTATATCAAAACCCCGACCACTTCCTCTCAAGAAACACCACATCGTCCACATCAATAACTGCTTGCTTTACTCCCCGGTTATTTTCTCGCACCACAATAGAATGATCCGTGGCTGCCTTTTTGTTACGACCCTCCAAGCGTGAGTACTTGAAATCTGGCATTTTCCGTACCTGTCTCACTTTGTTCTTAATGTTACGGATGAACGATTTTTGCATACTCAACCCAGCAACTGTTTCATCCCTATTTGACACACCTACACCTTCAAAATCAGAAACTCTGTCGTCGCCATGTCCAACAACTCTTACTAGTATGCACTCCGTCACCGCATCAACGATACCTTCATTATCACCACATACCCTGTTCGACAACGCTCTCAATGGTGACGCATTGCATACCACTACACCACCACACCACCACACCCAACTACTCCACCCTCAACATCTCCGTCATCATGCTCCACTTGCACGTCCCGAAATGCTTGCATCACAACATGGACATCACGATCCGCAAGTTGATCCTTGAGCACAACTATTTTATTCCGCAACACCATATTCTCCTCTTTCAACTTACCAATCTCATCGTTTTTCATTAGCACTACACACTTAAAACCCCCCACTATGTTCACAGCCTGCAACTCCAACTTTCTCTTCAACCCAGCAACATCTTCTTCTAGTAACACAACCATTTCATTTTTTTTTTTGATCTACAACTCAAGCCCTACAATTGCACCTAGTGCTTCAGTCAGCCTACTATCACCCACACTTTCACATCCTTGTGCTCCGCGTGGAACATGCACTTCGTCTGTTTGCATTGCCCCTTCAACCTTCTTCGACTGTTGCATACTGCCCACAACACGATACTCACGTCCAGTAGCACCTCTACATCCAACGTTACCCACATGTACCCCCTGCTCAGCTTCCACATCGTCAACCTTCCACACATCAACAAAATGCTCGTCCCCACCAACACATTCCACGACATCTGCCACTACATCTTCCCTCATCTCGATATCTGACCCCATTACTTCACGTTCATATTCCAAAGACCTTAGTCGGTCAACTTTAACATGCGTTTAACAAAACATACACAAACATTAACAAACACACAAAGCATCCCGACGGAGAACAATGTACACCATAGATTTCACGCAGCAACGACCCTAAACAACCTTACCTAAAAATTGATTGGCCCAGACAAATTTACACCTTCAACTTTCTTCAGCAAAGCCCCAATGTCCCACTTTAGGAATCGGGGGAACATGCCGTCGGTTTGAGGCTCAATCAAGGTTGAATGTTCACATATCCAATACTACAATACCAACAAAAAACAAAAAACAGTAACCAAACCATCAGCCAATTATGGTGACAAAAAATGCAGTACACACAAATGCAGTCAGTCCAGTCATGTAACGGTGAACATACCATCCATGCCGCTACGTATCCAGTAACCTTCCCTGGTGTTTGATGAAACTCCTTCATTGAACCCATCAACGTCGAGAGCACTGCTCCAATCCAATCATACATTCTAACCGTGTTCAAGTCGTTCATGTACCTCACAAAGGCCCAACTTATTGTTTCTCCTGAATTAACGAAAAAAAGTTTGCCACACATGTACAATGCCAACAACTTCGCCGTGTCCTCCTCATCTTGTTTGGTTTGTCCTTTCACAGCCTCTAGGAATAACGTCTTCACGACGTTCAATGTTATGCGTGATGTGTCACGGCACCTACGTTGGACAAAGTCCGACACTGGGTGCTGCCCCGGTGACAAATCCAACTGCTTCTTCCCACACTGCAACCCAAATATCAACCTTATATCACTACTTCCAAGTTTCAAATTTTCCCCCCCAATGTGGAACGAATTTTCTCGCGGGTCATACGCGTTTATTATCTTCGCGATTAGCTAATCACCCTTCCTGAATTCATTGTGGTTCAAGTTGTTCATGTGTATTGTTTCCACCATAATCCAGAACAGTGTTTTCCTCACTTGTTGCAGTTGCCCCGCTCGCAACTTTGTAGAATTCATAAGCTTTACTATCCCTGCCACATTGGACCGGTAATTGAGTCTCTTGTGTGTCAGTCGTTGTGGAACTTGCACAAGCTTACTAACATTTCAACCACCTATGTTGTGAACGACTTTGGACTTCTTGAATAGGATGAGCCCCTGCATCCTTACTCCCACGCTGTCTGCCTTCAACCCTGCTGTTTCCTTACCTC
The DNA here is from genome assembly GCF_004153795.1 of Camellia sinensis. Classification (NCBI taxonomy): domain Eukaryota; kingdom Viridiplantae; phylum Streptophyta; class Magnoliopsida; order Ericales; family Theaceae; genus Camellia; species Camellia sinensis. Next base: position 719,947 of record NW_021024961.1, read on the forward strand.
GTTTTCTTTCACATGACCTTGTCTACGAACTCCGCACCATACCACAATCTACAACACCAACACAACACATTTCAACTCCAAAAAATACACAAATACATGCACACAATTCAAACTGACATGACACACATGACACCAACGGCAAAAAAACAAACACAACAACAACAAACGTGACAGATTGGTCAATTCCATACACATACTCCGCACATCAGACACACACATGTCACTTGTGTGGTACAAAACCTCAATACCCCACGGTCAAACCCCACATACCCCACCGCCACACACCCTAATGGCACACAAACATATTTAATTATATTTCTTTGTGGTCCCAGCAGTCACTCCCTTCAAACAACTTTTGTCATCCACATGTGTGGAACATCATACAAACATACCCACAATACACATCACCATTGTGAAACTATCCCACAACACACACAAAATATGCAACCCACACACACACTCCATAACACGAATTACGAACCCTACCCCACATAAACTAAACCCCACAACAGAATCTTACCACCAACAAAACAACACACATCAACCACCTCCACCACACAGCACGTGTACACACAACCAAACACTACAACCACAAATCAAATACACTACACAAAAAAATATCATCGTATCACGAATGTTCGATTTAACCATACCAAAACAACAACATATCTACTCGTAACGAAAACAACAAATTCCCACTTACCACATCATTACACAATACATATAATACATATACAGTGAACATAACTTCTTCGGCCATAGCTGCAGTCTGAATCAAACAACTACCATGAATGGCGAACACTAGGGTTTTGAAGCAGTCGATGGAGTTAAATGTGACACCCTTGCGCACCTTTGCAATCTTCACCAATCGTTCCTTCCCCAAATCACGCAACGACGAATATAGTAAACCAAAATTTTCAAATTTTAGGAAATCGCAATATTAGGGTTCCTCCTGTCACATAATACCAAATTGCAATTGGTGTGGGATTTTTGTTTTCGCATTAAACGGGTTATGGCAATGGGTATGGGTTTGTGGGCATTCTATTGAAGGGCTTTTGTTACAAATGTGTGGGAGGCTAACATCAAGTAAATCATGTGCCACTCACGGAACCAACAATCACATTAGAAACCCCTATAGTGCGCTTTGACGGTGCGTGGCACCATTTTGTGTAATAGGGGGCCCACCTCAAATACAATCCTTTCATACTACCTCACTAGTGCCACACGCACTTCAACACCTCGCCCCTCACATACAACTGTAAGTCATACATTCATATGCACATTAATGGCATTTACGTCCTTTCACACATAACGGGACTAAACAGACCATTATAAAATAAATGGGACCAATTAGATCATAAGACCAACATATGGGATTTTTGGGTAAATTTCCCTTTTTTTTAAACATTTTAGGGGGAAGCACCAATAAATCCAATTTCTATATCTTAGTAACCAATAAATCCTCTAAATAATTTAATGAACTCAACAGTCTCATTTATGTGGAAATGACATAATAACCTTACGTTTTACATTTGAAATGTTGGTTAATACCCATAAATGACCAAAATATCCATATCTTAAAATTATCCAAAGTTTACACTACAAGAAAAAGCATATTTGGCGACTAAAAAAGCACCTTTGGTCACTGAAAGTATAGGTTTTGACGACTAAAAAAGCATTAGTAGCCATAAGTAAAGATTTTTGGTGACTAAAAAAATTTATTAGCCAAAAGTATAGGTTTTGGCGACTAACAATCTATTTGGTCGCCGCTATAAGGCTTTTACCAACTAAAAAAAGTTTAGTAGCCAAAAGTAAGGCTTTTACCACCTAAAAAAAATTTAGTAGCCAAAAGTGAGGCACTGGGCGACTAAAAAGAGACATTTTTCATATATTTTTTGTTAGTTAAATTTTTAATTCAAATATGATGTGTAAAAATGTTAGACACACTAATAAAATTGCTATTCTTTTGGTCGCCAAAAGTGAGGCTTTTACCGACTAAAAAAATTTTAGTAGCCAAAAGTGAGGCATTGGGCAATTAAAAAGATGTTTAGTAGCCAAAAGTGAGGCTTTTTGGCGACTAAAAAGAAGTTTAGTCATCAAAAGTGGTAATTTTAGTTCGGGAATTAAATTTTTTAACGACTAAAAAAAATTAGTTGCCAAAAGTGTAGAATTGGCGACTAAAAAGAGTTTAGTCGCCAAAAGTGGTCTCTTTTTTTTTTCTAGTAAATAATTTATTTTTTCTTTAATTATGTTCAATAAAAAATAATTATCTATATATATACTTTTATATTAATATGGGTCTATGTACTATATAAATAATATATGTTGCATATATAATCATATGGTGTTATAGAAGTGTAGTGGAAGGAGTGCCTTGTATAAGGTTTATGGTGTGAGAGGGTTGATGGTTTGAATCTCCATAAGAGCAAATGAGAAGCTAGTGAGTGTAATTTTTTTTTTTAACGAATGAGCTTTTGCCGACTAAAAGGTTGGCGACTAAAACAGTGGTCGGTAAATGTATAATTTTAAAAAATATAATTGACTATTGGCGACCAATAATTTAGTAGCCAAACATTTAATTTTGCCCACCAAATAAAATTTAGTAGCTAAAAGGTAACATTGCCGACTAAAAAAAATAGTAGTCAAATGTTTCACTTTCAGCGACCAAACACACGCTTAGTCGCTAAAACAATCGCCGACAGGGTTTAGGCGACTAACTTGGCGACAAAAAAATTTAGTCGCTAAATGGTATTAGTGACTAAAAATGCGACATTTGGCGATTAATATTTTGGTCAGCAAAACTATTATTTCTTGTAATGTTACTAAAGGGTTTTTTTTATACTCAGAATATTTGAAAAATCCCACAAATTAAGTCATTCCAAAATAAAAAGATTTTCATATCAAATTTCCCTCATTTTGAATACCCAAACCCCAACTTGATTTTCCCCCATTGACAATGTGGTTTTTAAAGTGCGGTTTAAATTTGTGTATACTTGATTTCCTTCATCTACGAAGTGGTTTTAAAGTGTGAATTATATTTGCGTACATCTTCAAAATAAAATAAATAAATAAATAAAACTCAAACCCCACCATGATTTCTCCCCATTTACGATGTGATTTTTAAAGTGCGAGTTACATTTATATACACCTTCAAAATAAAATAAAATAAAAAACTCATTGTTGTAATTTTTTTGATTGATGTTAGAAGCCACATGAGGTTGATTATCTCCTAAACAATGTTCCATCAATGTAGTGGATTTTTGTGCTTATAGCTTATGCTCAATGTAAATTAATGCGAATGTGAACAATATTACATCCTACACTGGTTAAACGGGATCCCTAACAAGAACATGAATTATGGCTAGGATACGAAGATGTGACTTTACAATGCTGATTTGCAAAGCTTGTTTGGTTTTGTTTTTTTGAAAATAGTTTTTAGAAAATTCTACTTTCTTATTTTTCGTATTTTTTCATTTTTATTTTTTTTTTAATATTTTAAGTAATTTTTTTTTTAATTTGTAGACACACTTAAGCTAAATACACATAAAAAGTATAATTTTTGTGAAAAAATCTTTTAAAAATTCAATAAATACCAAAAATACAAAAAAAATATGAAAATTTAGTATATTTTTTGTATTTTTATGTATTTGTTAATTTTTTAAAATATTTTTTGTGAAATTTTTTACTTTTTAGATACATTTAAGTAATGTGCATCTAAAAAAGTTTAAAAAAAATGCTTAAAATTTTAAAAATATTCACTAAAAATAAAAAAAAAACACGAAAAATAAAAAACTCAGTTTTCAAAAAACTTAATGCAGAAAACTCAAACCAAACACATTGTTACTTTGTGTTCCCAAGCTTCTTTCCTAAACAGAAAAATTAATTTAAATATGTATGGAATAAGGTCATAAACATAAAACTCCATCCAAGAAAATATATTAAATCCACCTTATTAAAATCGGTTCATAAAAAATCTCATGGGACTAAATCGATCATAGTTTTTCAAAATGAGATTTATAGGTAAATTTTTATAATTTATTTTACCTTTTAGATATATCTAGATTAGGTCCATCTAAAAATTATTTAAAAATTGAATAAAATATAAAAACAAATTCATTAAAACAAACAAAAATTCATCAAAAAATAGTTTTTAAAAAATCAAATCAAATCAAATAAGCTTTGTTAGAAGGTTTGTATTTTTTAATTTTAAATTTATCCCAATAGTAGCTCGTGCCATGCACAAGCTTTTTTTTTGACTAGTGTAAATATATACATTGCATTACACCCATGCTATGCACGGCCCATACTTTTCTATTATTAGCATTTTTTTTTATTTCGACCAAAAATAAAATAATAAATCATTGTGTACCACATAAGGAAAAAGAAATTTAAAACAATCTGAAATATTAATAAATTATTGTCATACTTTAGACTTTCAGTTTTCAACTATAACAGGTTTAATTTAGTTTGTGTGAGATTTGTTATTGTAATTTTATATGAGATTTTTATTGATAAATCTTATTTAGAAGTGTTCTAATTTAAGAAGCTTATGAAGAAATTTTTTAACCCACTTAGTCCCATGTATTTATATTTTTATTCTATAAAGTCTTTTTTTCTTAATTTACACTATTTTCTTAGACTCTTATATTCTTATATGTAGTATTGATATTTAATGTTGATATTTAATGTTTGGGGAGGAGAGAGAAGGGAAAGGACTAAGGCATATTTCATACACAAATTAAATAACATTGATGTTATTATTTTATATTATTATATAATGTGAATATATTTTTAATTGACAACATATTAAAAATAATGTGAATATTTTATCTTATCTGATGTGAATATATTTTTAATTGACAACACATTAAAAATAATGTGAACGTTCTCTCTCATCTGATGTGAACGTTCACAACACATTTCTGAAAAGTTCTCTCTCATCTAATGTAGTGACGTGAACGTTCACAACATGTGAACCTTCTTATTTTTAATTGACAACACATTAAAAATAACGTTAATTATATTTTTAATTGACAACACATTCTTATTCACAACATGTAGTGATATAAATGTTCACAACATATGAACATTCTCTCTCATCTAATGTAGTGATGCGAGCGTTTCACATTCGTATATTTTAGTATGAATATTCACATCATGTAATTGACAACATAATGATAAAAATTCATTTTAAATTAATGTGACTATAATGATGTGAATATTCATTTCAATTACATGATGTGAATATTCACAAATGTAATTGACAACACAATGACAAAAATTCATTTCAAATTAATATGAATATAATAATAGTTAACATCCTTATGTATGGAAACTACCAAAACATAATGACAATCAACATTAAATATCAACACTAATAGGGGATATGAGAGATTGAGGGTGTTTTGGTCTTCTTACCTCAAATAAGACCTAATGAAATAATAAAAAAAAGTATGAGTTGGATAGAATAAAACTTTTAAGAAAAGAATTTATCAAAAAGCTCCCATTTTATATATTATATACTATTTGTTATTTGATAAAAAAGTGATTTGTATATAGATTAACACACTAGTCAATTCATTTATCTGTAGAATTGCATTAAAAATGATGAATTAACAAAAATATAAAGGTAAAAATCCAAGTAAACGTGGCTAAGTAAGAATGAGCAGCTCCATAAATTAGGGGTGATCGTGGTTCAAATTGGTTTGGATTAGGATAAAATAAAATTAATTCGTTATTTACAATTCTTAAAAAATTTGAACCAATCTAATTCATTTAAATCGTGAAACTAATATGAACCAATCCATCTAAACACGGATTGGATTGGTTTAGGATCATAAATTCACATAATTAAATAAAAAAAAATATAGAATATTTTAATTTTATAAAAATATAAACATGGTATCATATTAGTTCCACAATAATAACATGTCTTTCCATAATAGCGGCATACTGTTCTAGAATTTAAACAATCATAAGAAAACTAGTTCCACAATAAGTATTTAGATTATTACAAATTAAAACTAAAAACTAACAAACAAAAATAATAAAAAAAGATAATATACGGGTTTACGTTTTATATAGAATAAGAGAACATACTATGGATAATAATCTACCTCCTTCTACTCCGCCATGAGTGGCTAGTCTCCTTTTCTAGGGCTTTGATGAAACCCTAGCCATGTAATTATTTTGTTTTCTTTTTGATTTTTAATTATGTAAAGGTTTGAACACTTGTATGGTGATTTAGAAGTTTCTTTTATATATTTTTCATTATTTCTTCGAATATTTGACTTTTTGTGATTATTGAATGTTATGCATACATGAGTTTTTTATTCCTTCACATTCACGGAATGAGACGAACCATGCTACGAGGAACGAGTTGTATCACTACCTTAGTTTAGAGTGAACGATTCGTATTACTTGAGATGGTTCGTTCTCGTACATTGAATGTGATGATCTTCTTGTTAAATGCTTTGAGCTTGTAGTTGCGAAGCATTAATCCGTTCAAACCATAGCATAATTGATTTCAATTGGAAACCCTAACTACGTGGCTGGTGGTGGACTCTTTGCCCTAGTTTTTTCCCTCAATTCAGTAAACCCAATTTCATTTATTATTGATAATTTAATTCCTTAGATTAATTTACCTGTTATTAATTTAGGCTATGAACAATCAATCTTTTTATCAAAATTAATTTAGAAATTTAACAATTAAATTAGTTTAATTTCACAATTGTCCCTGTGGATCGATACATGGACTTGCCATTATTCTAAAAAAATTTGGTGTAGTTTAGAGTTTATTTTTGGTGTGTTCAACGACCCATTTGGCGCCATTGTCGGGGACTTCTTGCGAAATTAGTTAATTTAAAGTTACATTCTTATTTTAATTTTTAGTTTAAGATTTTATGCTTTTGTGTTGCTAAGTGCGCAAAGCGTTTGAAATTGGAGCTATCACCAGTGCAAGCGGAGCTATCACCGAAGTGCAAGCGGAGCGCAACCGAGCTTTAAAAATTAAAAAAAAAAAAAAAAAATTGCTAAGTGTGCAGAGCGTTTGAAATTGGAGCTATCATTGAAGTGCAAGCGGAGCGCAGCCGAGCTTAAATAAAAACCGTAGCACTAAAAGTGAGTAAACAGAAGCAAACATTCACAAGCAAAGCACCAAAGTGCTAAAACGAAAGTCAAAGCTCAAACAGAGGTTGGAAACAACGTCTACACGTTAAGCATCCGCAAGACGAGTAAAGCGTTTTCGTTAAACCGCTGTGAGTATTTCTTCCTTTGGTATTTTGCTTTCATTCTTAGTGCACAGAGTCAGAACTTGTGTATGTGTTTGGGTAGTCGTTGAACCGCTGTGAGTATTTCTCCTTTAGCATTCTGCTTTCGTAACTTAGTGCACAGAGTTAAACTTTTGTGTGTGTGTGTGGGTAGTGTATGCACGGGCGTCGTTCTTGTCGCCCTGAATTGTGGTGTTTGGACCTTGAACTAGAAAGGACCCTTAGGAGACTTAGGGCCTTTGTCCGTGTTCCTAGGCTTGAATATTCATATTCATACATTGAGCTATTAGAGATGGCAGATCCTAATGTCCCGAATGTGCCTAATCGGACCCTTAAGGATTATTTCACACCCACTGCATATACATCACCATCATGCATCCAATTACCCAACACCACTGCTGGTCATTATGAGATTAAGTCTAGTACCATACAAATGCTCCCATCATTCCATGGACTAACTCATGATGATCCTTATAAACATTTGAATGAATTTCTGGAGATCTGCTCGACAGTGAGGATCCAGAATTTCACAAATGAGGCCTTAATGTTGCGATTGTTTCCATTCTCGTTAAAGGATAAAGCCAAACACTGGCTAAATTCTTTACTTGCTAATTCAATCACAACTTGGGACCAATTACAACAACGGTTCTTGGAGAAGTACTTTCCCATAGGTAAAACCAACCAACTTAGGTGAGCCATTACAAACTTTGCTCAAATGGATGGCGAGCAATTCCATGAGGCGTGGGAAAGACTTCGAGACCTTCTCTAACAGTGTCCCCACCACCAAGTGCCTGATTGGCAACTTGTTCAAACATTTTATTATGGCTTAACTAAGCCGCACCGACAAATGGTGGATTCGTCCTGTGGTGGGACATTTATGTCTAAAAATGATGCCGAGGCATGACAATTGTTTGAGAACCTAAGTGATAATTCCCTTCACCATGCCTCCGCAGCCCGGCAAGTCCGGCAACCAGTAGTTGGAGCCCCGAAAAGAGGGGGCATTTATGAGATCGGGCAAAACCTAGAGTTAGCCTAACAAGTAGAGGCACTGTCCTGCAAGATGGACCAATTATTAGCTACGAGACATGCCCCTACCCAGCAAGATCAACCTCAATTTCATGAGGCATGTGTTATTTGTGCGAGCCCTGCTCATGACTTGAGTGAGTGCTCTTCGGCATCACAATTTCTGGAGTGAGTCCAAGAGCATGTGAATGCGGCTCAAGGATTCTCCAATCCGGGTAATGATCCATACTCCAACACATACAATCTGGGATGGAGAAATCACCCTAATTTCTCATGGAGACCCCCTTCACAAGGCACTTCTTACATTCCTCCACCACCAAGGCAGAATTTCAATAATTTTGCCAACCAATCATCTTACTGACCACCGTAACCTTATAGACCCCCACAATTGTATCGGCAACCACAACCCCCGCCTGTTCCTCAGGGCAACTCTGCCTTTGAGACTCAGGTGTTGGAAGTTCTCTCCGAACTTAAGGGGTTGGCACCGGTAGTTCACTCCCGTACTCACTCTATTGCCAAGCTAGAGACCCAATTGGGTCAAATGGCTAACAACATGAATCGAAGAGAAGAGGGAAAACTACCAAGTCAAACTGTGGCCAATCCTGAGGGACAATACAGGGCAGAGAGTTTGGGTGGGAATGGGAAGCACCATGAGCAGGTACAGGCAGTGATTAGTTTGAGAAGTGGTAGGGAGTTAGAGCCTCAGTCAGTTGCGTTCGATGCAACTAGAGTTAAGAAGGGTGACCACGGTGGTTCACTTAGTGAGAGTAAAGGTGAAGGGGAAACACTTAAGAGGGATGACTTAGTCCCTAGCACTTCATTTGAGCCCAAGGCACCATATGTGCCTAAGGCACCCTTTCCCCAATGCCTTGATACACCGTCCCCTTTTAATAAGAATGCGGCATCTATGGAGGCCTTTAAACAGGTAAAAATCAACCTCCCCTGTCGGAGGCGATTAAGCAAGTACCCTCCTATGCCAAATTTCTGAAGGACCTTTTTACGCAAAAGCGTAAATCTAGGACACATGTGTCTCAAAAGGTCCTACTCACGGAGCAAGTAATTTCCATCTTGTTGAATGACACACCTCCTAAGCTTAAGGACCCAGGTGCTCCAACCATTGCATGTATTATAGGGGATCATTTCATTGATAGGGCCTTATTGGATTTAGGGGCTAGTATCAATTTGTTGCCGTACTCTATGTACGAGGAATTTGGGCTTGGCGAGTTGAAGCCCACTACTGTTACTCTTCAGTTGGCTGACCAGTCCCTCAAAGTGTCACGAGGCATGATTGAGGATGTGCTAGTTAAGGTTGACAGGTTCTACTTCCCTGTTGATTTCTTGGTTTTAGATATGGAACCGGTAGCCAGTTCTAGGAAACAAATCCCAGTGATCTTGGGTCGACCTTTCTTGGGTACAGCCAATGCATGCATTAATTGTCAGACCGGGGTTATGGAAGTTTCATTTGGTAACATGCAAGTGAAACTTAATGTTTTCCAAGCATCGCAACAACCTCATGAGAGAGAGGAGTGCTTATTAGTGGATGTTGTGGATAAGATTATAGAGGAGACTTTGCCCTCAATTCTTGTAGAGGACCCTTTAGAGGCTTGTCTAGCTCATTTTGGATTTGAAAATTTTGATATTGATGGGTCAGTTGAGGAGGTGAATGTCTTGCTTAATGCTTCTTCTACACCTGATTTTCCTCCATGGAAAGCCCAGTTTGAGTCACTTCCTCCTCTGTTAAGAGAGCTTGCCATACCGTCTTTAGTCACACCACCTACACTTGAGTTAAAGCCACTCCCGGCCACACTAAAGTATGCTTTTTTAGGGCTCCAAGATTCTTTACCGGTCATCATTGCATCTAACTTGATTGTAGAGCAGAAGAGTCAGTTAATGAGTGTTCTTGTGGCACATCAGAGTGCTATAGGGTGGTCAGTGGATGATTTGAAAAGGATAGATCCCTCCGTGTGCATGCATTATATACACCTAGAGGAGGACACTAAACCTTCTCGCGAAATGCAATGGAGACTGAATCCTAATATGAAAGAGGTGGTGAAGAAGGAGGTATTGAAATTGTTGGGTGCGGGTATCATATACCCCATGTCAGATAGCAAGTGGGTGAGTCCCACACAAGTGGTGCCCAAGAAATCGGGCATCACCGTTGTTGAGAATGAGGGAGGAGAGTTAGTCCCCACACGAACCACTATTGGGTGGCGAGTGTGCATTGATTATAGGAGACTAAATTCCTTGACTAGGAAGGATCATTTTCCTTTACCTTTCATTGACCAAATCCTAGAGTAGTTAGTGGGGCAGAGTTTCTATTGTTTTCTTGATGGCTACTCGGGGTATAATCAAGTCCTGGTGTACCCCGCTGACCAGGAAAAGACCACATTCACATGCCCTTTTGGCACTTTTGCTTACAGGCGCATGCCCTTCGGGCTATGTAATGCACCTGTGACCTTTCAACGGTGTATGATGGCCATTTTCTCCGATATGGTGGGGAAATTCTTAGAGGTTTTTATGGATGACTTTTCGGTGTTTGGACCGTCTTTTGAGGAATGCCTTAGGAACTTGACTAGAGTGTTAGAACGATGTACTGAGGCAAACCTAATCTTGAGTTGGGAAAAGAGCCATTTTATGGTTCGTGAGGGTATAGTTTTGGGACACATTGTGTCCCCTCGAGGTATAGAGGTTGACAAGGCTAAGGTTGACCTCATTGCAGGCCTTCCGCCACCCAATTCCGTGCGTCAAATTAGGTCTTTCTTAGGACATGCAGGTTTTTACCGTAGGTTCATCAAAGACTTTAGTAAGATATCACGTCCTTTGTATAGTTTATTGGTTAAGGACGCACCTTTTGTCTTTGATGAGGCATGCTTAAAGGCATTTGAAACACTGAGAATAGCCTTGACCACCGCCCTAATCATGAAATCACTAGATTGGTCGCTTCCTTTTGAAATCATGTGTGATGCCTCCGATTATGCTGTTGGGGCTGTGTTGGGCCAAAGGGTCAATAAGGCACCATCTGCTATATACTATGCTAGTCACACTCTCTCGGATGCAGAATTGAATTACACTACCACCGAGAAAGAGTTGCTAGCTGTGGTCTTTGGCTTAGACAAATTTCGGTCTTATCTCTTAGGTTCCAAGGTCATAGTCTTCACTGATCATGCCGCTTTGCGGTATTTACTATCTAAGAAAGAGACAAAACCTAGGTTGATTAGATGGATTTTGTTGCTTCAGGAATTTGACCTGGAGATCCGTGATAAGAAAGGATCTGAGAATGTGGTGGCAGATCATCTCTCCTGAATCCTCGTTGAGTAACTAGTAACCCTCTTATTTTTCATGATTCGTTTCCGGACGAACAACTTTTTGAGCTGTCACAAGTGAGCCCCCCGTGGTTTGCACATATTGTGAATTACTTGGCCATTGGGCAAATTCCACAGAATTGGTCTAAGCAAGACAAAGACCGATTCTTTTCGCAGGTCAGGTATTATTTTTGGGGGGATCCAGAGTTGTTTAAATATTGCTCCGACCAAGTGATCCGACGGTGTGTGCCGGAGAGTGAGGTGCATAGCATTCTTACATTTTGTTATTCTTCTGCATGTGGCGGTCATTTTAGTGGGCATAAAACGGCCGCCAAGATTTTACAGAGTGGGTTTTATTGGCGCACAATTTTTAAAGATGCCCATCAATTTTGTAGAACTTGTTTGCGCTGTCAGCAAATGGGTTCGATGTCTCGGCGTGACATGATGCCAATGTCCCCTATTCTTGTGGTAGAAATATTTGGTATTTGGGGGATTGATTTTATGGGCCCTTTCCCGTCGTCATTCGGGTTTGAGTACATTCTTTTGGCAGTAGATTATGTGTCTAAGTGGGTGGAGGCGATAGCTACCCGAACAAACGATCATAGAGTTATAATCAAATTCTTGCATGAAAACATCTTTAGTCGTTTTGGGTTTCCTAGAACCATAATAAGTGATCAGGGTACACATTTTTGTAACCGGTTCTTTGAGTCGGTAGTTAAGAAATACTCTATCACTCATAAAGTTGGCACTCCATACCACCCTCAAACTAGTAGCCAAGTGGAAGTCTCAAATAGGGAGGTAAAGCACATAATTGAGAAAACGGTGAGGCCGGATAGGAAAGATTGGTCACAACGGTTAATTGATGCATTATGGGCTTACCGCACTGCTTATAAGACACCCATTGGGATGTCACCATATAAAGCGGTGTTTGGCAAAGCTTGTCATCTCCCGGTTGAACTTGAGCATCGAGCATTGTGGGCCATAAAGAAGTTTAACTTCGATATGGCCGCGTCTGGGCTCAACCGGAAATTGCAACTCAATAAGCTGGAGGAAATCTGGAATGATGCATATGAGAGTTCGAGAGTTTTTAAAGCTCGGACTAAAGAATTTCATGACAAGCACATTAATAGAAAATCCTTTGAACCCGGTCAAAAAGTGTGGCTTTTTAATTCAAAACTGAGACTCTTTCCGGGTAAGCTAAGATCAATATGGGATGACCCGTTTGAGGTTGTTGAGGCATTTATTCATGGCGCCGTTGAGGTGCGAGATCCAAAAACTGGCCACACTTTCAAAGTGAATGGCCAAAGATTGAAACCATATATAGAGGGGATTGGGAATGGGGATATGATTGAGTCCATTGCTTTGATGGACCCATTTTATTATGATTGATAGATTGATTTCTTATTTTCTTTTCTTTCTCTTCTATGCTATTCTGCTTTTCTTTGTTCTCGTTATGCTTTACTTGCGTCTAGGAGACTTTAAATCCTCTAAAGGTGTAATTCCTTTGGTGTTAGCCGTGCCCGAACGGCATCTGACGGTCTGGTATAGCCACCTAACCGTGTTTGTAGTGAGTTCCTAGGAGACCAACTGAGACGGTGGAAACTAGAGTTCGAATGGCAAAGCCTAGAACACAAAGGTTTGGAATTTTCGAGACTAGAGTCTGGTTTAAATACCCAGGGGTGTGGAGATTGCTTCAGAACTACCCCGGCTTGAACTCTGTATGGCAGCCCCACAGGTTGAGGTAGCTTTATGCTCCTCGATTCTGGATACCGAATCAACTTAGTCTGTTACCCTGTTGGAGAATAGGGAAAGTTACAAACATAGTTAGGGAGAAAAGTAGTACCCGTGATTTTCACGTGAAGATTATACCTTTAGTGGGCATTCCGTTATTTTCTTATGTGCTATATTTATTTCGGATGTCAATTGAAGGTAGAAATTGTTAAGTATACTTTGGGTTGTACTAGCCCGAAGGCTATAAACTGCGCTGAGCTTTATTACCTGGGGGATTCTGAAGTGACAACTTTCTGTCGTAACTCTGGTGCCTTTTTGTTAGGTGCTGGGAGTTAGTTTTCCATTTTCCTAAAGCATGTACGCTTGCGAGTGCTTCTTGCTTTTGTTAAACTACGCTGTTGCAATGTAGCAGAAAAAGGTCATTGCATGCGTGTGGGTGGAAGGGACCCTCCCTAGCCTCGGTAAGACCTTGATTTCTTCTTTGTGGTATTTGGGAAATCAAGTATTCAACCACATTTAAAAAAATATATATATAGTTGTTATACTTGTTCAATTTTAAAAATAAAAAAATAAAAAATCTGTGTTGTACTTGTTGGTAAAAAAAAAAAAAAAATTCCTGCACGTGCGGCAACATCTCACAAAATCAAAGTTGTGTACTGCTAAATAAGCAGGTGTGGGGGAGGAGGCGTTGACCAAGCCGCACGTGCGGCTTGGGCCCCGCATGTGCGGGACGACGATTGAAACAAAAAAAAAAAATTGCGCGAGGGGTGAAATCGCCGCACGTGTGGCCTGGGCCCCGCACGTGCGGGAAATTTGGCAAACTTCAAATCGCACACTGCTTTAAAAGCAGGTGCGTGGGTTAGTGCAGGAATTTTCCGAAAAAAAAAAACAAATTGTTTTTTTTTTATTTTCTATTTCCTATTTTCGTAAAAAAAAAAAGAAAAAAAAAAAGACAAACCTTATCTACATCACACCCCCTACTCTCTCCCAATCACTCTCAAACTTCTCTCAGACTTCTCTCTCTCTCTCTTAACCCCACAAACCCACTTTTTCCTTCTCCCTTTTCTTCTTTCTTCTTCTTCCTTTTTCTTTTTCTTTCTTCTTCCTCACCACCATCATCTCACCGCCGGCATCACTTCACCTCCGTCCGACGAATCTCCGGCGACCACCATTTTTTTCCGGCGAACCTCCATTTTTTTTCTCTCTGTCTCCATTTTTTCAAGGTAATTTTTTTTTTCCTTTTATGTGTAGATTTTGGATGATTTGATGTTGTTTTTCTTTTTTCTTTTTTTTTAAGATCTATTGTTCATCCAAAAAAAAAACCATTTGCGAATATGGGCAAGAACACCATCGGCGCACGTGCGGCCCCCACTCGGCACACGTGCGGCCCATGCCAGAATAAAAAAAAAAAAACAGAAATAAAGTTAATAATAATAATTTAGTTTATTTTTATTTCCTCCATTTGTTTAGTTTAAATAATTTCATTAGTGATTCTGGTTAGTTTAAGTAGGAAGAGGGTGAGCATCGCACGTGCAGCCCTCTATGGCGCATGTGCAGGAGTCAAGCCATTTAAAAAAAAAAAAAAAAAACTCAGAAATCATGGTGCTAATACTAATCCTAATTTAGTTTTTTTTTATTTGCTATATTTGTTTAGTTTAAATTGTTTCGTTAGGGATTGTCATTAGTTTAATTAGTTTTAGATTGTTTTGTTTTTATTTTTATTTTTATTTGTCTAGTTAGTGCTGTTATTTTTATTTTTATTTATTTTATTCTTTGATGTAATTTTTCATTTAATTATTAAGTAGTTTAGCTTTTATTTTATTTTATTTTATTTTCTTCTCTATTAAATAAAATAAAATAAAATAAAATAAATAACTGTTTAGTTTAGGTTATTTTATTTTATACTTTAGTCTCTTTTGTAGTTTAGTTATTTTATATTTTAGTTTAATTTAGTTTATTTTATAGTTTAGTTAATTTAATTTAATGTCATTTTTATTCATTTATTTAATTAATTTCGTTTATATATATATATATATAAATAAAAACAAAAAAACAAAAAAAAAAAAAACATAAAAAAATGAAGTGGGAATTGCATGTGGTACATTAGTGGGCAAACTTGTGCTTTCATATTATATTTTATTCTCATGATTGGCTCCACGGGTTTGTGTCTATTTGCTTTTGGTGTGTGCAGGATATGAGTCAACGTGTATCTGCTCGGGCCTCCAAGAAGGCCAGAGGTTCCATCTCTTCGGCGCCACCACCGCCACCGTCACCACCATCCTCGCCACCACCACCGAGTGACTTGCCCCGGCCGGAGTGGGCTTCACGCTCTCTTCACAAGCTCACGCAGTTCAATATGCTATTTTTTCAGCGTGACGTAGACACTACTTGGGCCGTTGAGCAGCTCCGCCTCCGGCAACAGTTAGGCATTTGCGCTGTGACAGCGCCCACTTATCCTCGTCTGGTACGAATATTCTACCAGAACCTGTATGAGACACCCACCGCGGATGGTTGTCCACATCACCTCATCCATGATTGCCACAGTGTTAGGTTTTTCGCCAAGCCGGAATATCAGCCCTTCCTGGAAGTTGAGGATCGACAGCCCATACATAGCCTCATCCAGCAATACTTCCCGGGGGCCCACGGTGACCTTAGTTTCACATGCTTGCGGCGAAGCAAGCTGCTTAGTTGCTTGCTATTCATTGATTTCGTGGTCCATAAGAATGTCTTTCCACTTGGGCATTGAGCTGAGCATCGTTTGGAGTTTGTTCGGGTTTTACACAGGTATCAGTATGGCTATCAGGTCCCGCTTGCGCATACCATCTGGATGCATTTGCGAAAATTTCTACGAGAGGCAGTTCGGCCTGATCCTATGCAGAACCTGACTTGGCCACTACCATTTGCCAATTTGTTGACACTTGTGTTTGAGCTGAACCACCTCTCCATTGCTGAGGATGAGGAGATTGATAGAGGGTATCCGACTTTCGGCCAGTGGGAATGGCAGCATAGCCTATCTCGCGTCCCACAGCCGGTTGGTGCCCTAGTTGATGAGGCCCAGGACCCCGTACATGACCACCCAGCTCATCCTATTCCCCCCGTGCCTCCCTAAGGGGACCCACTCTACATGACTCGTGAGGAGTACTTACAGCTTCAGCACTCTGTGGATCAGGCGCATCGAGACTATTCTTAGGCGACTTTCGACCAGCTGCACGCCGACAACCTCGCCATCTAGCAACGAGTTCAGGATGAGGCCTTTGAGACGCGCTCTTTGATGCAAGCCTTGTTTGCCCAGCATTTCCCGCCACCACCACCATTGGCTTCCTCGTAGTACCCGCCTGTCTATTGCTTTGTCTCTTTTAGTTTTATTTTTATTTTTCTTTTTTGTTCTTTCTTTTCTTTCAAAAAAAAAAAAAAAATTTGTGTGAAGTGTGTATATGTTACTCTCTGCCTACCTGGATGTGCACCTACAATTCTGGTAATATTCTCTCATTTCTCTTTACTTTTCCATTGAGGACAATGTCATATTCAAGTTGGGGGATGAGGGTTATATTTTCTTTTGTGCAATTCTATTTGGCTCATAATTCATGCTTATACCTGTTTCACTTAATTGCATTACTTCACTTGATATGACTTTTTACTAGTAGGGTGATGATATTTGCATATGTTTATTGGAGAGTATAGTAGACTTGTATGAAAAGGGTTTATTGGGTAGATACTTGCATGCGATGTTTGCACGAGAAGAGTTGTCTGTGTTTGTGGTATTAGTACACTTGTCATGAGTATGCCTTAATTCACATGATCACACTATCATAGCGGTGATCTTTTTATTATAATCCCTGGTGTATATCATTGATAATAGATAGAGTTGCAGAAAAGAATAAATGAGGAGCCAATATTCTTTTAAAAAAAAAAAAGAAAAAAAAAAAGACACTTGACTAGTTTGGGTTCGTAGCCTTTTTAACTCGAGTTATTAAGCCCGTAGGGGTGTCTTTACACCTAATGCCCTAAAACCGTCTGGTTTGGGAGTCATTGGCCCAGAACTTGCTACATGGGTTAATTAGAAAGCTTAAGGGACTTGGACATTGCACAGTTAAGGAAAAATAAGAAGAATGACTTGTTCGGATTCGTAGCCTTTTCAACTCGAGTTATTAAGCCCGTAGGGGTGTCTCTACACCTAATGCCCTAAAACCATCTGGTTTGGGAGTCATTGGCCCAAAACTTGCTACATGGGTTAATTAGAAAGCTTAAGGAACCTAGACATTGCACAGTTAAGGAAAAACAAGAAAGTAAATATGTTACTATACTTTCTCATTAATATTATGGTAAGTGATCAAATAGCATGAATGCTACATGCACAGGAAAAATATATAGAAAAGTACACAGAAAAATTGAAGTGGTTCAGATTCATTTTGAACGTAATTTTTGGGATCAAATAGGCCTCATTAGAAGAGAAATGGAGCATACCCACTAATGTAACAAGGTCATGGTCATCTAGGCCTTTAACCGCGAACTTCTGCCTTTGGGCTGCCATGGATTCTAAAGGAGAAGGCAAAAAACTTGAGACTTCAGATGATGATGAGACCCTCCCATCTCTTCTTCCTGTTGGCACTGGCCAACTTGGACCATCACTCTGAGATTAAAAAAAAAAGAAAAGAAAAGAACTTATTCATCACCCATTTATAATATTTGTGAAAGTTACGTGCATAGAAAACTTAAGGCGTATAATTAATTATTTATTTATTTCTGTATATGTAGCATTGCTAATAAATACCAAGTCAACCGCATCACGGGCAGCCAATGCTAGTATGTCGGCGCATGAGACTACCCCCGGGCACAAGGCCTCTAGCTGTGTTTTTGCATCATCAATGACTTCAAAACCTCGTACACCAAGGTTTGGCAAGGCATTCCTCTCAGCTGAAGCTCCGACAATCAAGACTGATCCATCACAACCCTATAGCACATGAAAAATCAATCTTTATTAGGACAAAAATCAATGTTACATAGCAATACTGACCGTGTTCGTGCCTTAATTTTTTAAGATCGTTGTCTTATGTGTCCATATCTGTGGTCATGCTTTATTGTGTTGTACCTGAACAAAACAGTCATGGAAATGAAGCCTGAGCAAGCCAGCAGCAATGGTTGGGTCTTTGTTGAAGTGAGCTTCAACAGTGGATTTGACTATGGCCTCTGCTTTGGGGCATGAAGAAGAATAAAAACCTGTTTTCAATCCTTGGCCTTGTACTTTGAAACCACTCATTGCCAATATCACTAAGACAACTAAATGAAAAACTTGCATTTGCATTGTTTACAAGTAAACAAATGTCAATAAGGTTTGGATGGTTTGTGGGTTGTCTCTCATTCATAGAATTATTATTGTGCTCCACTTCTGGTATTTATAGATGATTTTGCTCCATTAAGCTACTGTTTTTTATTGTCTTCATTTAAATTATTTTTTGATTTTTTTATATGTCAATAGATAAGAATATATTTTATACTTAGTTATATAATCAATTTTTATGATGATAACAGAGCTGTGACGCGTGACTTTCTTTTTAGTGAAGACGTGTGGGACCATTGGAGATTGGTGGAGTTACTTTTTAGACTTTGGGTTAGTTTATTGGATAGTATATGGATTGCATTTCACTTGAAAATATTGGAGGAATTATTGTTAACTTTCTCTTATCTTTGATGCCTTTCCTTTATTCGAACTTGACGCGTTGGACGTCTCTCTCTTTCTTTTTCTATTTTTTTTCCTATCAAAATTTGTCATTGTATTCACATTCGCTTTTATTTATTTTTAGGGCTTGTCAGGTTGATTGATTACATGCAAATATGATGCTTACCCAATATTGCCATAATTGAAGTGCCTAATTATTTATTTATTTATTTATTACCGAGTATTATCAAAATGCTGTATGGTAGTACTTTGAAATTCTCACCATATTTTAGAATTGAAAGTATATTTGGAATAAAGATTTAGAAACTGAAGATGTCAAGACAAAATCAATAAAATTGACATTATTAAAAAAGGATTTTTATTAATAAATCCCATTTAGAAATGTTTTAATCCAAAAAGTTCATGAAGAAATTTATTAACCCATTTAGTCCCATGCATGTATAGTTTTATTCCATAAAGTCTTTTTTTCTTAATTTACACTATTTTCTTAGACTCTTATATTCTTATATGTAGTATTGATATTTAATGTTGATATTTAATGTTTGGGGAGGAGAGAGCGCGAAATGCAATGGAGCATATTTCATACACAAATTAAATAACATTGATGTTATTAACATTCATTATTATATAATGTGAATATATTTTTAATTGACAACATATTAAAAATAATGTGAATATTTTATCTTATCTGATGTGAATATATTTTTAATTGACAACACATTAAAAATAATGTGAACGTTCTCTCTCATCTGATGTGAACGTTCACAACACATTTCTGAAAAGTTCTCTCTCATCTAATGTAGTGACGTGAACGTTCACAACATGTGAACCTTCTTATTTTTAATTGACGACACATTAAAAATAACGTTAATTATATTTTTAATTGATAACACATTCTTATTTACAACATGTAGTGATATAAATGTTCACAACATATGAACATTCTCTCTCATCTAATGTAGTGATGCGAACGTTCACATTCGTATATTTTAGTATGAATATTCACATCATGTAATTGACAACATAATGATAAAAATTCATTTCAAATTAATGTAAATATAATGATGTGAATATTCATTTCAATTACATGATGTGAATATTCACATAATGTAATTGACAGCACAATGACAAAAATTTATTTCAAATTAATATGAATATAATAATAGGTAACATCCTTATGCATGGAAACTATCAAACCATAATGACAATCAACATTAAATATCAACATTAATAGAGGACATGAGAGATTGAAGGTGTTTTGATTTTCTTACCTCAAATAGGACTTAATGGAATAAAAAAAAAAAAATGAATTGAATAGAATAAAACTTTTAAAAAAAGAATTTATCAAAAAACTCCCATTTTATATATTATATACTATTTGTTATTTGATAAAAAAGTGATTTGTATATAGATTGACACTCTAGTCAATTCATTTATCTGTAGAATTGCATTAAAAATGATGAATTAACAAAAATATAAAGGTAAAAATCCAAGTAAACGTGGCCAAGTAAGAATGAGTAGTTCCATAAGGTGATCATGGTTATTGATTTGAATTAGGATAAAATCAAAATTAATCCGTTATCTACAATTTTTAAAAAATTTGAATCAATCTAATTCATTTAAATCGTGAAACCAATATGAACCAATCTATCTAAATACGGATTGGATCGGTTTAGAACCACGAATTTACATAATTAAATAAAAAAAATATACAATATTTTAATTTTATAAAAATATAAACATAGTATCATATTAGTTCCACAATAATAACATGTCTTTTCATAATAGTGAGTTCTATAATTTAAACAACCATAAGAAAACTAGTTTCACAATAAGTATTTAGATCATTACAAATTAAAACTAAAAATTAACAAATAAAAATAATAAAAAAAGATAATATACGGATTTACGTTTTATATAGAAAAAGAGAACATACTATGCGGATGGTGTATAATATAAACATAGATTATCTGTATACGGTCCAGATCGATTTCAATTTAAAATCGTGAGATTCAATTTGAAACCAATCTGTAAATTACAAACTTTTAATTTTTTAATCTAAAATCAAATCATAAATTTAAAAAATCAATCCAAATTTACTGGATTCCTTTCTCCATCCATAAATTGTAATCAAAGGGAAATTCTATAAATTATGCTCAAAAGCGTGGACAATTCGCAGTGGGCCCCTCGCGTAAGACCCGTCCTAGGGGACCAATTGTTTTGTTTAATTTATAATTTTTGTCAGTAATTTAATTTAAGGGACCACTAAAAAATAATGACCAAAATGATTTACATTACACCAATTTAAATTTACGCAATTCATATTATTTTTAGGACAAAATTCAAAATAAACTTAATCAAAGTACTTATTAGTTTGTCTATCTCTAAGCCTTATCAATGAATTTCGGAAAATAATTTAAATAAAAAATTATACATGACTGCTGCTAAAAACTAAATATCACAAACAATTAGAAAAGCAATGTCAGCAAATATATCTGTGAAAGTTGGTACTCAATATCACCGAGATAGAAGGGTGGAATAGATACTAACCGAGTAATGATACATTTCTCTAATTTGAGAATTTTAAATGGAATTCTAGTGAGATGGAAAAGAGAAAGTAGATAGAGATAAAGAGAGGAGTATGGGTCCACCAAGGATCCTCTAGAGTATTTTTTTCCTAAAGTTTGTGTATTATGTGGTTGAGATTTAATGCTGAAAAATTGATGTGACTTGTCCTTAAATCTCAACCACACAATGCACCACTCTAAGAAACTTTAGGAAAAAAAAACTCTAGAGGATCCTTGCTCGTATGGGTCACACCTTTACATGAGTACTTTCATATCATTAGAGTTGCATTAAAACTCTCAAACATTATTAATACTAACCATTATGAAGGATAAATTTTGATTGTTCCATTATTGGAGGTTGTGTTGCGGTACATCACCATATCATTGAGTTGCATTAGGTCTCGTTTGATAACTACATATTTTAGTCAAAAAGTCATTATAAATTGTCATATCACTTTCGCTATTTTTTGTATATCTTTTCGTAAAAAATTAAAAAATTATTAAATGCAAATACACAACAATTGTCATTATTGTGCTCACATCTTGATTACCGAAATCTAATTACAAATAAAACTAAATATTATTAATAGAAAATCATCTTGCTGCATCCACAAACTAAATTAATAATAAATAATTTCTTCCTCAGTGGGAATAATTGCATCACGTGTCATATAGTTGGACCAGAGATAAAATTTCATTTCATCATTTTGCTATCGTTAGACATAACACAATAATTGTTGAACACTTGAGCTATCCAAATGCAATATCAATTCAGGTGAATTACAATAAGATAAAATATAAGATGCGTAGTATTATGGAATATTATGTTAATTTATGGAAATTGTTGCAAATGAGAAATTTATGTGTGTACCACATTGAAGTGAAAATTATAGGCTATGCTTGGTATGATTTTTTAGAATTATTTTTATAATTATTATTATTTTTTTAAATAAGAAGATATCTTTAATGTTTGAGAAATTTTTGTTGCCCTCCCAGAAGTTCAAGAACTATATAAGAATGATATATATATATATATATATATTTGGTATAAAAAATGCTAATAATATAAATGTATTAGCCATGCTAGATTATAAAAAATGTAAAGCGAAAAATGTATATGGATTATAATTTTTGAACATTGTATAATACACACTCAAAAAAAGGTGTACCATATGATATTTTTCGGTGAATTATATGGCCAGTTATGATTTTTGTGGTTTTTAGTTATAATCTATTATAATAATTTTGGTTATTATTTGGCTTGTGTATTATTATTTTTTAATTTATAAATATAATACATATATTTTTTTTAATTTATAAATATGATTTACTTGGCTTGTCTATTATTTTTTAATTTGCATATATTTTTTTTATAATCAAAATAGAAAAATATGGACTAATTTTGTGGACTTATTTAAAATATATACTTTTAATAATTTTTAAAATTTTATTAATTCGTGTGAAACTAACCATTTTGTGGACTTATTTTAGAATGATTTGTTATGTTAGTTTGCTCGACATTTGCATCAACTCCTGAATGAACACCTGCAATTATAATAGCAAAATCTAATTATATAATGGAAAATGTTTGAGGTCCTAATTTCTGTGGCTCAAATGGCTCAAATTTGCCAAAACGACGCCGTTTTGGCAATTTTGATGTTGTTTTGTACTCAAAACGACGTCGTTTTGGCAAATTCGAGCCATTTGAGCCACAGAAATTAGGGCCCTCTATCATTGTTGTTATATAATATAATAAAAAATTAGCAAGAAAGTTAAGTGTGGAAAATAATAAAACTATTAATAAAAAAGTGATTTTAAGAATGTTACCGTTACCCGGCTCAATTTCGAAATGAGTTTGATTAATTGCATCAACATCTCCTTCATGTGCACTTGTATGTTGAATAAAAATAATAATAAAAATCTGATTACAAAAATAATACCGTTTTGAGAGCCAATGTCATAATGTTCTCAGAGAGTTACCTGTGGCACATTGATAGCCAAATGAATTTCGACCCTTTCTTAACGTGTACGTATTTGGTTAATAAAAATACCATTAGCAAAATTTTACCCTCAGTACCACCATTGAAAATGTTCCAGCCTCTTTTTCTAGTAAAAATACCATTAACAAAAAAACAAAAAAAGAAAAGACAGAAATTGAAATTTTACTGGATAGAAATTGAAAATTTAGTAAATAATTTTACCGTTCTGTGATTGCAATATGTTGGCCAATTTAGTTTCAAGGGTTTGCGGCACAAATTATGTATCATAGCCGCTAGGTCTTGGCATTACATAATCGATACGTCTTCGTTTAGCATGTCGAAGTGACAATCATAAGAATCGTGTAGTGGCCCGTGTTTGGAGTCAATCCATTTTATTCTTGGTTGGGACATGGGGTTGTCCCAGGTGACTTTGACCTTATTGTGTGAGTTTGGACCTTGTGACGTCTCAAGCTAGCGTCAGAGAGCAGCCCAGGACTTTCTGGCTAAGCCAGGTCACGCCCTGTGACGACCAGGTTTACTTTTCTTCGCTCTGTCCTCCATTTGCTCTCGTTAGGCTTGAAACGCCCGTAAATAGTTCTCAAAATTAAAGTTTTTGTTCTTGTTTTCACTCGGTGTTGAATTTCACTTGTTCCGGAGGGTGCACAGTTGAGTCCGGGGTGCCCGGTGATCGAACCCGAAAATTCTGAACTGCTAGGCCAGGGCCGCACGTGCGGGGAGGGGTGGACTTCAGAGGTTTACACATTGCCTAAAAGGCAGATGCGGCTTTAGGTGCGGGAGGATTACCGCACGTGCAGGGGTGAAGGCTGCATGTGCGGGGAGGGCGCTCCGCACGTGCGGGGATGGGCGCCGCACATGTGGCAATCTAGGTAGTCCGAGGGCTCTGTTTTTTCTCTCTTTTAGGGCTGAATGTATCTCATTGCTTTTGCATCTCTCTCTCTCTAAAAACACTTTTGCTCCCCCATCTCTTTAAAAACTCTCATCAAGCACTAAAAATCCTTGATTCTTGCTATCCTTTGGGTCTAGATCCATCATCATCTCTCACAAATCTTGAAGATCAAGCTAGAGCCTCACATTGTGTAGTGAAAGTCTAAGATCTCTCCTCCTTTATCCTTGGGTTTCCTCAATCTCTCCATCAAGCTTGAAGTAGGGTTTCCTTTGAGTTATATATATATATATATATATATGTAAGTAACCAATTGATTTTGTGGGCTCTTCATTGTTATTTCAAAAATGGGTTTGTGGTTCATGAAATGATGACTTGTAGAGTAAACTTTATCTTTTATTCTCCTAAGGATTTTTCTTGAAATATTGGACAACATGGGTTAAGATTGAGGTGTACAATATGGTTTTACAAAAGAGATGGAAAATGTTAGGTTTTTTGTGAAAACCTAGAATTTTGGGGAACTTTTTATCATGAACACTAGATTGAGAATTGGACTACCATTGAGAATGTAATATTGTGAATGAAACCATGGAAACGTTATGGGATAAATATGTTGGTAAGTCCGGTTAGGAGGTGTAGATGAATTTGATAAGTTGGCCTGAGTGTCCGGGGTGAAAGACCGAAAACACGCGCAGAAGAGGTACCACTTCCTTTCCGGTTAGTAACCGGTAAAGTGGGGTTATTGGTAGTGCTTGTTGAGCCTACTTGCAGATACCAACCTAGGGATTACCCGAGTCATATTTACCATCCCTAATGATTAAAATTGGAGGTTTGAAATTGATGAGATTGCAAAATGTTATTGAAAACATGGCGATTTTCGAGAAAAACATGACATGAGATTATCTTTGAAATGGCATCGCATGGCATTTGCATTTGCATTTGCATTAAATGTTGGAAATCTTGCATAAATGTATATACTTTGTTAAGGGTTCTCTACTAGGCTTTATGCTCACCCCTATGGGATTTGGTGCAGGTAAAGATGTAGTGATCCCGCCGAGCTGAGGGCGTGGATATGTTTTTTGAAGAGTAGATTACTCTTTTATTTTGTTGTAAATTTTTATAAAGCCAAGGGCTAACATGTATGGGTTCGATGGATCATTTTGGTGTAACCAGGCTCATGCCTTGGAATTTGCAAGCCCTTGAGGGCCTTTATTCATTTTGGTTTAATGATTTCACATGTTATAGATTCATGTACTAGCTTTCAATGAATGTATATTTGCATGTGAGATTACTTTTGTATAATATTTGAAGTTATGTAATAGAATGTGGTGAGTCGACCTTCCGGTGTCTCTTGTGTATCGGGGTTATTACTTTGCTATTATGGGTTGACGTATTATATTTATGTTGAATTATTTCGGGGTGTTACACGCCTGCGATGGGCTAGTCTAGAGGTCACGCTCGTGAGGGGTCGTGACCAAAACTGGGGTTCAGGTCTGTGTATGGGGTGGAGGGTGAGTGCGTTGCTCGCGAGGGGCTACAGTGCCAGGTTGCGGTGACTTTGACCTTTCCGTGTGAGTTTGGACCTTGTGACGTCTAGGGCTAGCCTCGTAGAGCAACCCAGGACTTTTTGGCAGAGCTAGGTCGCGCCCGCCATGGGCTGGTCTAGATGTCGCGCCCACGAAGGACGACGACCAGCCTCGACCAAAACCAGGATCAAGTCAGTGTATGGAGTGGAGGGGTGAGTGCGTTGCCCTGGAGGGGCTGCAGTGCCAAGTCGCAGTCAGGGTGCTCGCATCCACGACCTATTGAGGTGGCAACTTTGCACGCACGATGGTTTCGATTGCAGCCACAATAATGCGTGTATATAAGTCCGTAGTGCACTAAAAAGTCATTTTTTTGTCTCTCTCTCTCTCTTTCCACTATTTTTGGGTTTCTTCAACCTAAAAGCTTGGGTTTCATCTAGCTACACCCATTTTCTATCCCAAGTACCATAGAAAAAAACGTAAAGGGTCGTGAGGGCATCATTTTAATCTAAACTGATTGTGTTTTCATCGCCGGTGGATTTTCGGTTTTTCTTCTCTTCACTTTAAGAGGTAAGGACTTTAGAGCTTCTTTTCAATACCTCGCTATAGATAGACATGTGGTAATTTTTATGGCATTTAAAAACATAGTTCTATAGTTGATTTTGTTAAAAATCATATGGGTTGGTTTGGGTTTGAGTTGTAGAGTTATAGGTTGTAATTGGTGGTTGATTAGGTGTTGTTGATGATGTTTAGAATATGGGGTTGGGTAGTCGGAGCTTCTAACCAAGAAATTGAGAAAAGATAATGCGATTTGTGTAGTGTAGTATTGGGTTATGTTGAATGAAACTAAATTGGAGATTTTTGGTAAACTGTTAAATGAGTATTGATGAGTTGGGTATGTTTGGATTTGGAGGTGTGGAAATTGGTTTTCAAACAAATTCTCACTTCGTTAACTCATTTGTTAAATTGGGAGTTGGAATTGGGTGAATATGTATGGTTGTTTGGCATTATATAATTGGTGTCTAGAGTTCTATCATTGGCTATCAGTGGAGGATGGTATTAATTGTTGCTAGATAAAGGCTATGAGTACTATTGTAGGATGGGCTATATAATGTAGAGTGATGTGTTGTTGGTTGTAAATGGACATTGTGAATAGACAATTCCATTGTGCGTTATCGTGGATTATGTTGTTAGAAAGGAATTAGAATGATTGTGGATGTTAATCAGGTTATGAGATTGTTGTTGGATAGATGATTTGAGTAGATGATTGTTCATATTGTGTTTTGGAAACGTCTCGAAGTAGAGGAAAACCCATTGTTGAACGGTGGTGCATGTAGCACATTTTGAAAGAAATGGGTTAATGTATTTAACTGGTAATAGTCATGGTTGTGGTAATTGGACTAGGCGTATGTATTACACTCATGTATTATTTATGTTGGTTAGCATGTTGTGCTTTTATTGTGATGTTGTTTGCGGGCCTATTTCTTGCCATATTGAGCCGGTAAACCGTGGCGCCTTGATAGAGGTTTCTTTGTTCCTTCCGGTTTATACCCGGTAAAGTGTGAAAGGGGTCTGTTTCCCACCGTATCTGAGCCGGCAATGCGTGGCGCCTTGTGATAGGTTCTTCTCCCTTCTGGTTTGCGCCCGTTAAAGTATGACTTGAGGAGCATTCCCTTCTAGATGAGGTTGGTAAAGCGTTATGTATTATCTGTGTTATAGTATTTGCCATCCCTGTTGTATGCTGGTGGAGATGGGATTGATAGTATGTATTACTCTCGGTTGGTTATTGTTGGATTTATGTATTCTCAGTTTCTTTTGGTGGTTATCCCTTGGGCTTGGGCCTATGGACAAGAAAGATAGTAGATGTATTGGCCTGTAGATGAGTATAGTGTATTGATATGTGGGACTAGGCTATGACTTGTATGTAGGGGTTGCGTTTTTAAACAGATGTTTAACTGAAATACTTTTATGTCTACGTGGAAGATTTTAATTAAAAGAAAATGGGATTCGTGAAATGTTTTGGAAGTAAAACGAGAGTTAGAAAGGGAAGTGTTGTATGTTGGGTTGTACAAAAAGGGAATTTTTTTGAGAAACTGCATTTATATAGGTATATTTCCTAATATTAACTATCACATTACTTATATAGCATATCGTGGTGCATACATGATCATTTCTAGCTATATGTTGTGATTGGTTACGATCTTTGAGATCTCTACTGGGCTTAGTGCTCACCCCACGTGTTGACAAATGTTTTAGGTACACGACTGGAAGATTGTTTAGTGCTTGAAGTCTTTTACGTTGTGGCCACGGGGCCTTTTTATTTGTTGGTCGAGTGTCATGTATTGTATAAGGGTAAATCCCTTTATTTATTGAAATTTCAATGTAAGTCTAAGGGCATAGTACCATGTTTTATTTATATATTATCATTATTGTAGTGAAAGAATATTATTATTTATCCTTGGTTCATAGTCTTGTAAGGATGGAATTATTGGAAATTGTAACAATATAAAGGATTTGGTAATGGATTTAGGTAATAAAAGTCGGGGGGTTACAACTTGGTATCAGAGTGAGCCGGGTCGAATACCTTGGGCTTGTGGGCAGTGGTTTTTACTACATTGGGTCTACTATGCTTGGTGAGGACGTTGCATATAGATTATAATGATTCTAGTTTTGACCCGACCCATTTGATTTTCTAGACTCTGGTTTTATGGTTTCTAAAAATTGTTCATGTCTTTCTCTACTTATTCTTACTTGAGTTTGGCTATTGGGTTGTATCGAACATGTTTGGAATAGGTTGGTTGCTTAGTTTTCAAACCTTTTGTTGCCCAAGATTTTGCTCCTTCGCTCGAGCGGCATATCTTGCACTCGAGCGGGCTTTGTGAACTCTCAGTACTTTTGTAGGTCTGCAAAACTACTAGGAGGATGTATTCTACGCTCAAGCGGCGTTTTCTACGCTTGAGCGGGTTCAGCTCAAGCGGCCCTTCTTGCGCTCGAGCGTTGGTTTGTTATCTCCAAAATTACTAGGAGTGTGCATTCTACGCTCAAGCGTCGTTTCTTACGTTTGAGCAGAACAACTTATTGTATCTGATACTCGAGCATCAACTCTTGTGCTCGAGCAGATTGTGTGTATATTAGTTCGCAGTAGCACCTTTTTACATCACTTTTTCACATCTTTTTCCACTCTAAACCCTAGATCGGGACCTGCTCTCTCTACATTTTCACCTAGAGCCGTTGGTTTCTCTACTCTAGTGCCTTTGGGAAAAAGGTAGAGCATCTCAAGAGCTCCATTTTGATCTGAACAAAAGTCAGTTTCGACATCTTTGAAGTTGTTTCCTTGCTTTACTTGTCTTCTAACTTTGAGGTAGGGACTTTCCACACTCTTCTATGATTTTTAACTTAGTTATTTGTTGATTGTGTAAATAATGTTGGGATTTGGAGGACTTTAGACAAACCTAAGGTTTTGGTTTAAAATCAAAAGAGAGGTTTTCAAATGAAGGTATTGAAAATAGTTGTGGGTGTAGGTATGAGGTTGTGTTGTGTTAAATTTGTTGATTTTGACACATGGATTAGATTTAGGAGAGAATGGAGTTTTGCCCTAAAATGTTTAAATTAATTATTTTGTATAAATAGCGAAATTGGTATTGGAAATATGAAATTAGATGAATCTTTATATAAATGGTGGAGTTGGATGTGTATTATCTCTCACCCATGGAAATTTGGATAATTTATTTGTCATGGAGATTGTGTATCTGTTTTGGGCTATCAGTGGAAGATAGCTATGATTGTTGTAGAAATTGTATGATGATCAGATGAATTGAAACTAATCTCTTAACTGTTGTCATTAAATATGACTGTGTTTAATACATTGTATATATATGATGTTTAGGAGGGGAAAGGCAATGTACTCCTTGTTTAGGAGAAGAAAGGGAATGGACTCCACTGAATAAAGTTAGCACGTGTGTCTAGGGTGAAAGTGCCGAAAACCGCGTGTATACATGGGTGCCAATTTTTGCAGATGAAATTTCCGTAAAATGGCAAATTGATGTGTTTGTGTAATGATTGTATTGGTTAGAAAACCATTGAGTTATAGTCTTAATTGGGATGTCTGAATGACAATGGACTTGATTCATAGATTGGGGTGAAATGCATTAACATGAAATGAATTAATATGCAATGGATTGGGGTATGAAACTTGGCATATTATGACCTTGTAACAATACGAATGATTTTACAATGGGCATTGTATATGCATATCATACTTATATCTTTGTTAAGATTCATATATTATGCTAGATTGTTTCTACTGGCCTTTGGCTCACCCTACTTAGGAAAAACCATTTTCAGGTGCTGGTGATATGCCTCCGCCAAGGACTTAGCTTGGGAGGACCGTGGAGCTGAAAGCTCACTTTTGTTCATTTTGTATTTATCTTTTGTACAAGCCTAGGGCTTTACTTGTATTAAGCTTTTGACTCATTTTGTTGTAACCAAGCACAGTCTTGGAAAGATGTAAGTCATTAGGGCATATGAATACTTGTTTAGCTTCCATTTTCTATTTCCTTTTATAACACATGTTGTAGATTCAAGATGAACAATTTATGAATGTATATCGCATGTGTCACCTTTTGTATATTAACTCTGATTAATG
Source organism: Camellia sinensis (assembly GCF_004153795.1). Taxonomy (NCBI): domain Eukaryota; kingdom Viridiplantae; phylum Streptophyta; class Magnoliopsida; order Ericales; family Theaceae; genus Camellia; species Camellia sinensis. The sequence goes on from NW_021024961.1 coordinate 750,566, forward strand.
AAAGCTTCTGATGTTATTTATATCACATTGTACTAGTGTTTGGAGTTGGTTTATTGTAATTGTTTTGGGGGTTTTACGACTTGGTATCAGAGCTTACCGGGTTTGAATACTTTGGGTACGTGAGAAGTGGTTAATACCGCAATAGGTTTATCTCGTTTGACAGAGATGTTTGTATGTTTGCAATGCAATGTGATAACTTGTTTATGTGATTATATGGGTTTGGAGTCTACTAGGATGTTGATCGAGTCTACGGGTTTCTAGAAGTCCTATTAGAAAGGCACTTGATCACTGATGTTTCTAATTGGAACTCTGGTAACGCCGCGGGACAGTCATTATTCGGGAATGAAATTCATATGTGTTTACGTGATTATGTGGAGTGAGTGACTGTTGTCTACCGCATTAGGACGCGAGTGAGTTAGCTTCGGCACATTTGTAAATGTGCTAATCTCTTTTGTTACCTTTATTAGGATGCCAGGACGTGGACGTGGTGGTGGTAGGTGTGGTAGGCCTAGGAGGCATGAGGTGCCTTTACCAAATGAAATTCCAGCATATCAAATAGGGGTTGGTCAGGCTAATGTAGTCGAACCAGTTGGTCAACAGGCCATAGGCACCTTAGCTCGTGAAATGGCCGGAGCGTTACGAGAGTCCATGGACATTCTCAGGACTGAGAATCAAGTCCAGGCCCAAGTAGCTGAGGCAGGGCCGTCTTTCTTGAAGCGGGAGTTTTTCTGGTCTAATTCGGATGAGTTTTTGGGTGATCTTAAGGAGCCACTGAAGGCAGATGAATGGTTGGAGCAAATAGTGAAAACATTTGAGATGCTTGGCATCGAGGATGATTAGTTGTGAATGATCTTGGCATCCTTCTAGTTGAAAGGAGATGTGGGCCAGTGGTGGAAGTATGCACGTGGGTGCATTGGGGTGACTTGGGAGGCTTTCGTCAACGCCTTCCAGGACAAGTTTCTACCTCGCACGGTTAGGGAGAAGTTGAGAGACTAGCTCTCCAAACTGGTGCAGTTGAACACTTCGGTGGCCGAGTTTAAGGCCACATTTACTAGCCTCTCTAGGTTTGCACCAGAGTTAGTGGCGATAGAGAAGCACTATTGTTTGGAGTTTGAAAAGAGGTTGAGAACTAAGCTCATGTTTAAAGTGGCCGGGTCGATGATTAGAGATTACGGACGCCTTGTGGAGGTGGCGGCTCACCTTGAGACCGTGATGCTGATAGATAAAGAGATGATGAGGGGCTCCAGAAGGAGTCAGGATGTTCTAGGGGACAGTAAGAGGCAGAGGGGCCCTACCCCATAGCAGTCCTAGGAAGCACAGTCGAGGTCTACCTTTCCAGTGCCGAGTTTAGGTTTTGTGAGAGGTGATCAGGGAGATTTTACTTGTTACAAGTGTGGCCAGTTCGGCCACAAGTCTCCAGGTTGCCCACAGAGAGGAGGAGGGCAGCGGTCTGTATCGTCTTCGGGTTTGTTCTCAGAGCTAGAGTCAAGGGAGATGCCAGTTGTTCACTTGTTATCAGTGTGGGTAGGCAGGGCACACGAAGAGGTTTTGCCCTCAATTGGGTGGTACATCTGGTGTGTCTGGTTCGAGGCAAACACAGAGCCACTATCTGGCACAGTCAGCATAAGCCTCGAGGGCCAATCAGGGAGCCTCTTTGGCTCAGTCAGTGCATCAGGCTTACACTCCGAGAGGGGAGCAGGTTGAGCAGAGGTCTAGTATCAGCACCTTTGGTAGTGAGAGGTACCTTCTTATTTTGTAATTCAGTTTCTAATGTGTTGATTGATACGGGTGTATCCCATTGATTTATTTTGTCTTCATTTGCATCAGTTTTGGGGTTAGAGTTGGCTCAGTTAGCATCTCCTATTTGTGTAGAGTCACCTATTGGTGGTGAGGTTATTTTGAAGCAGGGGTGTCAGGGTTGTGACATAGTGGTTGCCGGTTGTTGACTTCCTTTTGCATTTGTGTTAATTGATATGTCTAGTTTTGACGTTATATTAGGTATTGTCTAGTTGTCATCCTTTCAGGTTGTTATAGATTGCAATCGTCTGAGGGTTACTATACGTACCTTGAGCGGTGATTGCTTTTATTTCTTAGGGGACTGGGTTGATAGAGTCTTATATGATCCGTGTGGATGGAGTGAGCTTAGTTTCGTGAGTACTGAGTGTGATAAAGTTTGAGTTGAGTTGCCACGGGTTGTTTGTGAATACTCGGATGTTTTTCCGGATGATCTTACTAGTTTACCACCTCATCGAGAGATCAAGTTCTCTATTGATTTAGTGCCTGGTACGACATCGATTTCCATGGCACCGTATAAATTTGCACCTGTCGAGTTGAGTCAGTTGAAGATTTAACTCCAAGAGCTGCTAGATAAGGGTTTTATCAACCCTAATACTTCACCTTAGGGAGCACGAGCTTTTTTTGCCAAAAAGAAAGATGGTGCGTTGCGAGACTCCGTATAGATTATTGAAAGTTGAACTGGGTAACTGTTAAGAACAACTACCCAATGTCTCGTATAGATGATTTGTTTGATCAGTTGAACGGGTCTTGTTGCTTCTCTAAGATAGACTTGAGATCGGGTTATCACCAGTTGAAAATAAGGGAGGAGGATATTTCGAAGACGGCATTCTGTACGCGGTATGGCCATTATGAGTTTCTAGTAATGCCCTTTGGGCTAATCAATGCGCCAGCTGTGTTTATGGATTTGATGAATTGGATCTTCCATGAGTTTCTAGACCGCTTTATGGTTGTCTTTGTGGACGACATCTTGATTTACTCACCCATTGAGGAGGAGCACGATGAACACCTGCGAGTGGTGCTCGAGTTGCTTAAAGCCCACAAACTGTATGCTAAGTTTGGAAATGTTTTTAGGCCATGTGGTATCCGGGGAAGGGGTGACTGTAGATTCATCCAAGATAGAGGTAGTGAAAGATTGGGAACAACCTAAGAATGCTTTTGAGATCCGTAGTTCCTTGGGGTTGGCTAGGTATGACCGTTGGTTTGTGAAGGATTTCTTTAGATTAGCTTCACTGTTAACTAGATTGACGGGGAAGGGAGTTAAGTTTGTGTGGAATGAGACTTGTGAGAAGTCTTTTCAAGAGCTTAAGGTTAGACTTATCATTGCTCTAGTATTGATTATTCTAGAGAGGGGTTTGGGCTATTCGATGTATTGTGATGCCTCATGGGAAGGCTTGGGTTGCATTTTGATGCAAGAGGAAAATGTAGTAGCTTATGGCTTGCGACAGTTAAAAACACATGAGAGAAACTACCCTACTCATGACTTAGAGTTAGTAGCAGTGATTTTTGCCTTAAAGATTTGGAGGCATTATCTGTATAGAGAGAAGTTTGTGGTGTTTTCTGATCATAAGAGTATGAAATATCTGTTTACACAGAAATACTTGAATCTGAGGCAGAGAAGGTGTATGAAGTTTATAGAGGATTATGATTTCGAGTTACATTATCATCCGGGAAAGGCCAATGTTGTGGCCGATGCCTTGAGTAGGAAATCCACTAGCAGTGTAGCTTGTGTTACTATCTGAGAATGAGAAATGTTAGGTGCTATTAGGAAATTTGCCTTACATCTTGGCGAGTCTGTTGAGTTTCCAGCCTTATTTTCAACAGTTGCACAACCTATACTTGTGAACCGAGTGACAGAAGCACAGAAAGGTGATCTTAAGGTAGAATCCCTCTGGGAGAAGATCTCTAGTGGGAAGGTAGAAAGAGGCTTGAACATGTACTCCGACTTGATTGTTAGATAACTTAATCTTCTCTTCGTGCCGGAGTCTTGCCGAGAAGAAGTACTCTGAGAGTTTCACCATTCACGCCTTGCGGTGCATCCAGGAGGCACAAAGATGTATCACGACCTTTGTCGCCAGTTTTAGTGGAGGGGAATGAAGAAGGATGTGGCCGTGTTTATGTCTAAGTGCCTTACTTGTCAATAAGTGAAGGTCGAACATCAGAGGTCAGCGGGTTTGTTGTAACTCTTGCCTATAGCCAAGTGGAAGTGGGAGCATGTCACGATGGATTTTGTTGTGGGCCTTCCTAGTCTAAGGACTCAACGGGGTAATGATGCAATTTGGGTGGTAGTTGACCGGTTGACTAAGTCAGCACACTTTGTACATATGCGCGTAAGTGACTTGCTAGATTATCTTGCCAACCTTTACATTAGAGACATAGTGAGGTTACACGGCGTCTCAGTGACGATTGTTTTGGATAGAGATCCATATTTTACTGCTTGGCTATAGCAGAGCCTATAGGGTGCCTTGGGCACGAGATTGACTTTTAGCACTGCTTATTATCTTCAGACTGACAGGCAGTCCAAGAGTACTATTTGGATCCTGAAGGATATGTTTCGGGGTTGTGCCCTTGATTTTAAGGGTTCGTGGGAGAGCCACTTGCCCTTGGTGGAGTTTGTCTATAATAACAGTTTCCAATCGAGTATTGGGATGTCACCATTTAAGGCCTTGTATGGTCGACTGTGTAGATCCCTCGTGCGTTGGGCCAAGGTTATGTTGGGTCCAGAATTAGTCTGAGAAACGACGGGAAAAGTTGCACTTATCCGTAAGAGGTTGGTTACGGCCTAGAGTCATCAAAAAAGTTATGTCGACCGTAGGAGGAGACCGTTGTTTTTTGAGGTGGGAGACCATGTCTTCCTGAAGATGTCACCTAGGAGAGATTTGATGAGGTTTGGAAAGAGTGGGAAGTTGTCCCCTCGATTCATTGGGCCTTTTGAGATCCTTGAGCAGATTGGAGAAGTAGCTTACCGTTTGGCCTTGCCGCCATAGCTTTCTGGAGTTCATGATGTGTTTCGTATTAGCATGCTTCGGAAGTATGAGCCAGATCCATCGCACGTGTTGGATTGGATCGACTTAGAAGTAGATGAGGATGCCTCGTATAAGGAGAGACCGGTAAAAGTCTTGGATACCCGCTACCAAGTCTTGCGAGGCAAGACAATTCCCTTGGCTAAGGTATAGTGGAAATATCACGGAGTTGAGGAAGCAACGTGGGAATGTGAGTTGGAAGTCCGTGAGAAATATCCAGATTTATTTGTAGAAGATTGAACATGTATTGTATTGTTGTTATGTTAATAAAATATGAAAACATTGTATATGTTTTGGAAATATGGAAGCATTGTATATGTTGTTTATGTTTTAGAAATGCGAGTTTATTATAAACATTTTATATGTTTTGAAAATATGAATTATGCATTCAGTATTGAGAATTCGTTTATCGTGTTGATGGGATTGGATGACCGGGGAAAGGGTCATGATGATGAAATTGATAGATGATCATTATTGTAATTGGTTTAAGCATAACTTTAAAGCTTGATTTGAAATTTCAGGGACAAAATTCTATAAGGGGGGAGATTATAGCGATTCTGGTTTTAACTCGACCCATTTGATTTTCTAGACTCTGGTTTTATGGTTTCTAAATGTTGTTCATGTCTTTCTCCCCTTATTCTTACTTGAGTTTGGCTATTGGGTTGTATCGAACATGTTTGGAACAGGTTAGTTACTTAGTTTTCAAACATTTTGTTGCCCAGGATTTTGCTCCTTCGCTCGAGCAACACTTCTTGTGCTCGAGCAGGCTTTGTGAACTCCCACTACTTTTGCAGGTTTGTAAAACTACTGGGAGGATGTATTCTATGCTCGAGCGGCCCTTCTTATGCTCGAGCATTGGTTTGTTATTTGCAAAACTACTGGGAGGATGTATTCTATGCTCGAGTGGCCCTTCTTATGCTCGAGCATTGGTCTGTTATTTGTAAAACTACTGGGAGTGTGCATTATATGCTCGAGCGTCGTTTCTTGCGCTCGAGCGGAACAACTTATTATGTCTGACGCTCAAGCATCAACTCTTGCTCTAGAGCGGACTGTGCATATATTAGTTCGCAGCAGCACCTTTTTACATCACTTTTTCACGTCTTTTTCACTCTAAACCCTAGATCGGGACCGTCTCTCTCAAAAACTCACTCTTTCTCTACATTTTCATCTAGATCCGTTGGTTTTTCTACCCTAGTGTCTTTGGGAAAAAATTAGAGCATCTCATGAGCTCCATTTTGATCCGAACAAAAGTCAGTTTCGGTGTCTTCGAAGTTATCTCCTTGCTTTGCTCGTCTTCTAACTTTAAGGTAGGGACTTTCTGCGCTCTCCTATGATTTTTAACTTAGTTATTTGTTGATTGTTTAAATAATATTGAGATTTGGAGGATTTTAGACAAACCTAGTGTTTTGGTTTAAAATCAAAAGAGGGGTTTTCCAATGAAGGTATTGAAAATGGTTGTGGGAGTTGATATGAGGTTGTGTTGTGTGAAATATGTTGATTTTGACACATGGATTGGATTTGGGAGAGAATGGAGTTTTAACCTAAGATGTTTAAATTAATTATTTTGTATAAATAGTGAAATTGGTATTAGAAATATGGAATTAGATGAATGTTTATATAGATGGTGGAGTTGGATATGTATTATCTCTCACCTATAGAAATTTGGATAATTTATTTGTCATGGAGATTGTGCATTTATTTTGGGCTATCGGTGGATGACAGCTATGATTGTTGTAGAAATTGTATGAGGATTAGGTAAATTGAAACTAACCTCTTAACTATTGTCATTGAATATGACTGTGTTTGATACATTGTAGATGTATGATGTTTGGGAGGAGAGATGGAATGTACTCCATGTTTGGAAGAAGAAAGGGGATGGACTCCATTGAATTAAGTTGGCTTGTGTGTCCAGGGTGAAAGTCCCAAAAATAGCGAGTATACATGGTGCTGATTCCCATGAACGAAATTTTAGTAAAATGACAAATTGAAGTGTTTGTGTAATAATTGTATTGGTTAGAAAACCACGGAGTTGTAGTCTCAGTTGGGATGTCTGGATAACAATGGACTTAACTCATGGATTGAGGTAAAATGAATTATCATGAAATGAATTAAGATGAAATGGATTGGGGTATGAAACTTGGCATATTGTAACCTTGTAACAATACAAATGATTTTACCACGGGCATTGTATATGCATGTCATACTTATATCTTTGTTAAGATTCATATACTGTGCTAGATTGTTTATACTAGGCTTTGGCTCACCCTACTTGGGAAAAACCATTTTCAGGTGCTAGTGATATGCCTCTGCCAAGGACTTAGCTTGGGAGGACCGTGGAGCTGAAAGCTCACTTTTGTTCATTTTGTATTTATCTTTTGTACAAGCCTAGGGCTTTACTTGTATTGAGCTTCTGACTCATTTTGTTGCAACCAGGCACAGTCTTGGAAAGATGTAATCCATTAGGGCATATGATTACTTGTTTAGCTTCCATTTCCTATTCCCTCTTGTAACACATGTTGTAGATTCAGGATAAACGATTTATGAATGTATATCGCATGTGTCACCTTTTATATATTAACTCTGATTAATGAAAGCTTCTGATGTTATTTATATCACATTGTACTAGTGTTTGGAGTTGGTTTATTGTAATTATTTTGGGGGCATTACATAGATGGTTTATATGTTAGGATTTTATGTATTGCATTTGTGCGAGCATGTGGTTAAGTTTCTTGGATAATACTTGCGATGAACTCTCTTAGAGGTCTTATTGGAAACAAGCTTGATCAATGTCGGTTCTTATGAGAATTCATTGAGAATTTTGGGATGAGTAGCTATCCTTCTGGACTTGATTCGATTATGTGATTAAATGTTTAATTGTTAAAGTGAATTGAATTGGGTGTTCGTGCCAATGTTGTCTTGTTGCTTAGCTGTGTTAAGTGTGTGCCTCAAGGAAGGCCATTTTGGTTGTACACTAAGTTTGTTTTGGTTTTGTTTTATAGGATGGCATCTCAAGGGGGTAGAGGTTGTGTGGGGAGTAGATGTGTCGATAGGGGCATAGTTGTTCCGTTAGTACCTGCCCCTATAGCATCGACTGTGGGCGAGGAAGTTGCACGTATGATTGTGAGGGGGGTGAAAGATGCTCTAGCTAGCAATGAGGAGGACCATATGTATAACCTTAAGTTGACCAAGGAGTTTCTTCGCTCCAATCCACTTGTATTTTCGGGGGAGCCTAAACCGTTAGAGGCTGATGACTGGTTAGAACAAATTATCAAGACTCTCGATATACTCAGAGTCGATGACGAGGAGTTAAGGGTTGTTTTGGCTGGCTTTCAATTGAAGAGAGACGCCGGTTATTGGAGGAAGTCTACGCGAGTTTCTGTGGGCACCACGTGGGTTGCTTTCACTAAGGCCTTTTTGGCCAAGTATTTTACTCTATCTACTTGGGAAAGATTGAAGAACCAGCTTGTTAAGTTGCGCCAGGAGGATATTCCTTTAGCACAGTTTAAGGCAAGTTTCACCAATTTGTCAGGGTTCGCTTTGGAGTTGGTCATAACAAAAGAGCAACGTTGTTCTGAGTTTGAGGGAAGATTGTGTGATTTTATTCGGGAAAAGGTTGTCGGGGCAATGTATAGAGAATATCACACCTTGGTAGAGGCAGCAGCTTACGTGGAACTCGTTAGTTTTGGTGGTGGTTAGAATGAGGAAGAAGAAACCATATTGGCAAATCCGACTATTCAGAAAGGCAGTAAGCCTAGTAGGAATTGGAGATGGGCAAGATCTCAGGCATAGATGCAGTTAATGCCTCAATCCACTTTTGGTTCTTTGGACTCGTCCTTTGGAAGGTCTAGTCAAACTCAGGCTTCATCGAGTCAGTCACGAAACATGGGACCACCTATTCCCTCTGCAGGGCAGAACCAGTCTCAATAGTCCATATGGGGAAGGTGGTAAGATTATGTGCTGGTGAAGTTCGGTTATAGTATATTGTAATATGATGTTTTATTGTAGGGCTTAATGCCTACGGATATTATTTGCGTATATATTATTGTCAACCCAAATTGTATGGGTATCTAATGAAATTTGAACTTGCTCATAGTGAGAAGTATTATGGGGATTGATAATCTTAATTTTATGATGTAACTGTTGTTATTTTCTTGAATGGGGTATGTATTGGCTTGCGAGCCTTAATTTAGTTTGGGGTACATGTAGAGATGTGAGCTATGGTATTTACGTGTTAAGTGGTTAATTGTTGGTATTTTTGGGTAATAGGTGTAGCGTTGGGGGCGATTGTTTTGAGTGGCTAGGGTTATATGAGTGGCTGTTGACTTTATCGGTCTTAGGGTGTGAAAAAAGGGCGAGTTTGCTATATTGGCTTGCGAGTGGTAATGGGTTATTAGAGGCCATAGTGGTGTCATTTAGGTTGAGGAATCCAATGTGATTCAAGGATGTATGGGACTGTGAACGGTTTTAAAGTTGACCAGTACTTTGGGTTATAATTGAGGGCGTGGAGCCTCACTGTTGTGTGTATGTGGTTGGTGTGAGTTTGTGAAATCCCTCGAGTTGGGATAAGGTGTTAGCATGTTGGTTTGTGAGAGCTCTTATGCCATTGGGTATTGATGATTAATCTCATCGATGTTTGTGTTGGTTTGAAACTTTCGAGATTTTGGAAGTCGTGTGTGTTGCATTATCTCTCTTAGCACCATGTTTATTTCTATTAAATGTTATTATAGAAATGTGTTAGTTGTGTTATGAAGTCACTATTGGTGTGATGGATGTGGTTGGGTGATGGTTGGGATTCACCAGTTGGTTGTTGAGCTAGCAGATGTGGAAATTATTCTTGTTGGTTTTATGGCCTCCTATGGCATTATATAACTGAAAACTTTGGGGTTGAAATTTCACAGTTTGTTTTGGAAAAATGTTTGTAAAACAAATGGCTTTGAGTCGGAGTTTTGAAATGAATTTTTTGTTGGAAAATGGTGTAAGTTTGGACAATTTTGGAAAAGATATAAGTGAGAAGAGAGTTTTCAAGATAATAAGAAAACTTGTTTTAACCAGATTATGTGATTATTCTCTTTAACCTTGTGTGGTTGAGTTGTGTAATGGCTTAGCTTCTATTACTGAGTGTGAGTTTAGTTTTGAGCGAGTTTGGCGTTACTTATTTTTTGGTTGTGCGAGAGAATTGTCTCCATGGAAGGTGGTTTGTGCATGTAGTCCTCTATTTTTTTGGTGAGAGTTGACTGGAGGGTTTTGGTTAAGTGTGGTTTTCCTTTAGTGTTTGAGTGTTGAGCACTCGGTTTGCGTTTGGTTGGTTGTGTGCAGTTGGAACGTGTTTGGCGTCTGGGAGCAAGTAGTTTGGTTGTTTGGTTTAGTCTTATAGATCCCTGTGAGACCAGGAAAATTCTCTAACATTGATTGTAGAGATCCAACAAGGAGATGAGTTTTTGCCCCTATATATCTGCAAAGATGAATATAGTTGGCGCCACCCAACCAGAGTTACCAGCCAGAAACACTCTGATGATAAAGTTAGCCACTGGAATTAGAGAAGGAAGATGAAGAAAATGAAGAATGTTTGTGTGTTGTCTGGAAGAGAGAAGAGGCATGCCTTACTCCTTAGGATGCCCTCTTTTTATAGAGATGAGGGGTGTGATATTTGCTTGCTAGATATTTGTTTAGTAGGCTTGCTTGTTTGGGCTAGGCCCATTGTCAGGCCTTGTTTGGGTTAGCCCAATAAGCTAATATATTTTTTCTGGCTCCCACAATTGCCCCAAAACTTTCATTGTCTGTGGTAGAAGAATGATAGTTTTTACGGCTGAGCTACGTTGTTTGAATAGATGTTAGGTTTCTTGATAAGGAACACTTTTGATAAATGAATAACATGAATGAATGAATGATTGGATGGATGCATGTATGCACAAATATATGTATAATTATATGTTTATAAGAGAGAGGGATGAGCTAAAGCTCAGTGAGTAATACTAGTACGAAATTGTATCACACGAGTTCCAAACAAACTATATCAAAAATGATTACTTGTCATATCAAAGTTTACAAAGCATATATATATGTGTGTGAGTGTGTGTGTGTGTGTGTGTGTGTGGTATATCCAATACTTCACAATGGGACCATATAGGTGTAACATAGGGACCCTTTAGGTCTACATCAGATATCTCTATAATGATGGGCCACAGTATTGTTACCCGCAGGCGAGGGTCGTAGGCCGCGGCATTATATCTTCGGGTGAGGGCCGTAGGCCGCGGTATTATATCCTTCGGGTGAGGGCCGCACTAAGGATGCCCCAATTACTATATGTATGTTTTGCTCCAAATTCAGAGATTGTTGCTGATGGCGCTCCGTGCCAAGTGCGAAGATTACGCCGTATTCGGAGACGTTTGTTGATTTTAAGTGGCGAGCAATTGCCAACATTGCAAGGATTTTGAAAAATGCATCCTGTGTCATTGATGGCTTGTACCAAATGAGGTAGACTTGTAAATCACAAATAAATGAAAAGTAAAAAAAAAGTACACCAACGATAGAGCATTGAAAAATAGCATTGCTTCATTGTAAGGAATTGTCGAGTAGATTTTGGAAGCCAATGTATAGTTACCCCATCGTTTTCGAATGACAGTTGTTATGCGGAAGGAATTCAGATTGGACATTGGCCAAAATTGCCAAGGAGTAAGCTGAGAACAAATGGTTGACGCGGATTTCGTGCCCCATTACTGTTGAATGAAAGTTGTTATTCGGAAGGAATTCAGAATAGACTTGAGCCAAAATTGCTGAATGATGCCGAATGATGCAGGCTGTTATAGTGGCGGGAAGACACAAAAATTGTTGAATTCAGCATTGATTGAACTCTAGGTTTGGCGACAAAAGTATTGCGTGAGCTGCGACGAAGTTGTGCAAAAATTGACAAATTGTTGGTATGGAATTGGCAAAATCAGACTATAGAGATGTGTTCTGAAGGCTCCAAATAGTTGGAAACGACTATTGCTCTTTGTAATCGGACTTCGAATGGTGTCGTTGTAGCCAAAATGGATCTGACGACTCAGATTGGTGGGGACTAGTGCTCCGCGAAGCACTGGATAATTTCTCTAATATCTACTGAGTGGGACGGCTCAACTTGGCTTGATGTCTTGCGGCTCGGCTCGGCTTGGTGTCTTTGGCAAAAAATAAGAAATAAGAAATAAGGAAAAATAATGCTAACAAGACTTGAATCCTTGCCTTTGTGAGGAAAGCCTTAATACTTAACCACTTTGCCACCTCAGATCCTTATGTTTGATTTATGCAAGTTATGTATTTGAACATGATTGTTATTCGGCAAGTACAATATGGGACTTAGCCGCGATGCATTGAATAATTCCCAAGGTTAGCCTACTCAAGTCGTCTTCTCCAGTAGAATTGTGGCATTGCTCGCTAAACTTCAACGAGCTCATACAACTTCGTTTTAACTTTGATTTTGACGTGGTTTGTTTTGTTGGACTTGTCTTAATGAGTACTTCACACTGGTATTGTCAAAACTTGATTTTGACAATGTCAAAAATGTCAGTGTGCTAAAATTTTGGTCCCTTTCGTAACTATTGGCGGACTTCAGTTAAATTTTTGCTCTTGGTTGGTGTGTCTGCACGCCTCTAGTCGACATGAACCTTTCAGTTGGCCAGGTAATGCCTGTTGTATTGCCCAAAAATGGTTTGAATGAAGAAGAATGTAGACCCAACTTTAGAGAGAAAAGATGGGTATGTAAACGCGATCGGCAACGCTTTTGCTGGCCGAAATACGTGGTTGGCATGTCGACAATGTAAGATACTTGCAACTGGCCTGGCCAACATGATTAGAACTTGGTTCTCGGCATTGTAGGTGGATTATATGTCCGACAGAGTTGTAACAGCTGAGTGTTGAGTGTTGAAAAATAGTCGAGTTGATGTGTAGGAATTCGGCAAGTTAGTAGCTACTGTAGGAAGTCGTTGAGTGACTTACGTGGTGTCGAGGGGGATGGCTAAGCTTCAACGGACTGTTGATGGGCCAATGGTAATGTTGCCGAGTAATGTGGCTGAGGAGATGATGTTGCCGAATACTGCTGCCGAATAATGTGACCGGATAATGTTATCGAATAATATTGATGTAGGTAAGGACGGAAATTTTTGAAGTGGTCATTCCGACCACGCTTCAGTTTCGCCGAGAAGATGATGATATAGCAAAGGCAAATTTGATGCTTCCATGTAGGGGTGTGCTAAATAACTATCAAAGGCAAATTTGATGCTTCCATTATTGTCGAGGAAGATGGACGAGCACCAATGAGCTCAGTGATGATACCGAGTTTAGCCACCGTGTAGTTGAGATAAGGTACTCGTGTGCTGTGTGCTATGTAGTCTCAGTGTCGAGCAGAACTTGTTGTTGAGTTCGAATTGGTGGTAGGTGGCCATGCTTAAGTGTGAAATATTTTCTTGGCGACGGAATTGTAGTTGCTTTGTGCTACCATTTCCAGTTGGTCGAGTTCTGTGAGACCATGCAATTTTATTCTGGCATGAGGTGAAGCCATGTTATATGTTGCTGAGCAAGCTTTTCATTGACGAGTCGGATGGAAAATTGTTAATGAAGCTTTTCATGCAAATGGAACGTAAATGGAACTTCGTTACCAAGGAAGCTTTTCATGCAAAATTGTTAATGAAGTGCACATTTTTATGTAAACAATGAATCCATGAAATTACATTAGAGAAATAGAATGAAAAGATTAGCGAAATATTATAAGCCATTCATGATATATCTATATATCTATATATATATAGGGCTGCCGAATTGGTTGCATCCACCAAGTGCCCTACGAGAAGGTAGGTGCTAAAGATTAGTTTCCTGGAAACAATACAAACGCTTGCTGGCAACTCATCTTGGATTTTGATGTGTTGAAACTGCGATCGGCAACTTCTTTTTGTCTTGCCGATGACGCGAAGAACTAGGGTGAAGTTCGACATGGCGTCAGTAATTTGCTGAATATGCCAACAGCTGATATGGTTGCTGAAACATCATATAAATATATAAAGCTTAAATTATTGAGAATTAAAGACGTAAGCCATTTGTTTGTTAGTTGTGGAGCCACAAAACATAATTCCTTAATTCCTGCTAATTGTGAACACATACCATGTATATCTCAAGAATCAATTTTAAAATAACCTCCTGTGAAGCAATAAATAAATAACTCTAGGATTGGATTCGGCCGAGCAACCCTTTGTATAATGCCGAAAAGAAGTGCCACAAACAAAAGTGTGAAACCCAGTTTTAGAGAGAGAAAATGAAGATACAAAAGTAAATCCATGAGCTGTGTTTTGTCTTAAAACTTTTTCATCCAGATTTACCATGAACAAAAGTTGTCCAGAGAATTTGCTAACACACACATATGTATATCCAATTCAAGAACTAATTTTAAAATAATTTTCAGAGAGGAAATAAATCAAAAGTGTTGTTGAATTTTTACTTACAATAACATGTTTGCTCTTCTCTTCGTTGAACTCTTGTCGACATTTCCCACACATGACACCAATTGTGAAACCAGGAAAATCCTTTCACATGGATTGTATAGATCCAACAAAGAGATGAGCTTTGCCTCTGTGTATCTGCAAAGATGAACACAGTTTGTGCTACCCAACTGGAGTTACTACCCAGAAACATTTCGATGATAAAGTTAGCTAATGGAATCAGAGAAGGAAGATGAAGAAAACGAAGAGTGTTTGTGTGCTGTCTGGCAGAGAGAAGAGGCACACCTTACTCCTTGGGATGCCCTCTTTTTATAGAGATGGGGGTGTGTGATATTTGCTTTGTAGATATTTGTTCGGTGGGCTTGCTTGTTTGGGCTAGGTCCATTGTCAGGCCTTGTTTGGGTTAGCCAATATGTTTTTTCTAGCTCTTACAATCCTAACTGGTTTTGTGGGTCAAAGAGGTACTTGTGTTTCCTCTCATGTTGTATGTTTGCTCCGGTGTCTTTGGGGCACCGAGGTGTTGGACTGAGATCTTGGAATGAATCTCGTGTATGGCTTTAGTTTTGGGTTGGTGGGTATATTCCTTTTTGCTATTGTGTACCCATTGTTTTAGGCGTTCTCTTTGATTTCGGGATGAAATTTCGTAAGTGAGGGAGATTGTAGTGCTGATGTTTAGAGCCAATCCATTTTATTCTTGGTTGGGTCATAGGGTTATCCCAGGTGACTTTGCCCTTGTCGTGCAAGTTTGGATCTTGTAACGTCTTGAGTTGGCATCAGAAAGCAGACCAGGAGTTTCTGGCTTAGCCAAGTTGCGCCCGTGACCATGGCCTTCGCTCTCGCAATGGGCTGGTATGGAGGTCATGCCCACGATTGGTCACGACCAAAACTAGGGTTTAGGTTTATGTATAGAGGGGTGAGTGCATTGCCAATGAGGGGCCGAGGTGCCAGACAGCGATTAGAAGAATCGCTCTCACGGTCAAGGTTGATGTGTCTGTGACTAGGGTAACTAGGCGGTTGCATTGGCGGTGTAGGTGGCCGCATCCGCGACGTGTTGAGGTGGCATGTTCGCGTCTGTGATGGTTTGGACCGCTGCCGCGATGAATCGTGTATATAAGTATGCAATGCATTGAAAAGTCACTTTTCTGGTTCTCTCTCTCTCTCTCTCTCCTCTCACTCTTTCATCATTTTTGGGTTTCTTCGACCTAAAAGTTTGGGTTTCATCTAGCTTCACCAATTTTCTATCCTAGTACCATAGACCAAAACGTAGAGGGTCATGAGGGCGTCATTTTAATATTAGCGGATCGTGTTTTCATCGCCTGTAGATTTCTGCTTTTTTCCTTCTCGCTTCAAGAGGTAGGGATTCTAGAGCTTCTTTTCAATATCTCGCTATAAATAGTCCTTTATCTTTTTTTATGGCATTAAAAAGCATAGTTCTATAGTTGATTTTGTTAAAAATCATATGGGTTGGTTTGGATTTGAGTGTTTGAGTTATAGATTGAAATTGGTGGTTGATTAGGTGTTGTTGATGATGTTTAGACTATGGGATTGGGAAGTCTGAGCTTCTAACCAAGAAATTGAGAAAAGTTAATGTGATATGTGTAGTGTAGTATTGGGTTATGTTGAATATTACTAAATTGGAGATTTTTGGCAAACAATTAAATGGGTATTGATGAGTTAGGTATGTTGGGAATTTGGAGGCGTAGAAATTTGTTTTCAAACAAATTGTTAATTCGTTAACTCGTTTGTTAAATTGGGAATTGGAATTGGGTTGATATGTATGGTTGTTTGTCAATATATAAATGGTGTCTGGAGTTCTATCCTTGGACATCGGTAGAGGATGATTTTGATTGTTGCTAGATAGAGGCTATGAGTACTATTATAGAATGGGCTATGTAATGTAGAGAGATGTGTTGTTAGTTGTAAATGGACATTGTGAATAGACAATTCCATTGTCTGTTATCGTGGATTATGTTGTTAGAAAGGAATTAGAATGATTGTGAATGTTTTTTAGCTTATGACATTGTCGTTGGATAGATGATTTGAGTAGACGGTTGCTCATATTGTGTTTTGCAAACGTTTTGAAGTAGAGGAAAACCCGTTGTTGAGCGGTGGTGCTCGGAGAGCATTTTGATATAAATATGTTAATGTATTTAACTGGTAATAGTCGTGGTTGTGGTAATTAGACTAGGTGTATGTATTACACGTGTTTATTATTTATGTTGGTTAGCATGTTATGTTTTTATAGTGATGTTGTATGGGGGTTCGTTTGCTGCCGTAATGAGCCGGCAAAGCGTGTCACCTTGACAGAGGTCTTCTCGTCCCTTTTGGTTTGCGCCCAGCAAAGTGTGAAAGGGGGTCCGTTTCCCACTGTATTTAAGCCAAAAAAGCATGGCGCCTTATGATAGGTCCTTCTCCTTTTCGGTTTGCGCATGGTAAAGTATGACCTAATGTCATGACCCAAAGCCGCCTCTATAGGTGTAGTGTCATAACCAGCCAGTAATCCCCTAGGATTACCAAAGGCATCTAAACAAATCATCACATAATAAAGGGCTGCAGAATTAAATATATAAAACAAACATAGTCCATAGAGTTGTGCAGATATACATGAGACAAAATTTAAAACTTATATACATATACCCACATATGACATCGTATACATATCCATCTTACATCATCATTAAACATATACCACAAAAGAACTGTTCTTAAAAACAAACAAAAGTCGCAAACTTATAATTTGATTCACAAAACTCGACCAGTGACATTCCAGGAACCTCCTCGGGAGGCGCTGTGGTTGGCTGGACAAAATTGACCTCTAGGCAATAGCTTAGGCTTGTTCACGTGCCTGATCACCTGTATACATAAATAATACAGTGAGCTGGAGCCCAGTGAATAATAATAGGGTAAAGATTTTAATGAATGATATCTGTAACAGATTCAGAAATCATATTTCAAATCTCTTATCAAGTTAGAATCATAATCATGTTCGTATTCGTATTAGAAATAGGGTCATAATCATAATCATAATCATAATCATATTCAAATTATGCGTGGTACATCCATTAGCGTTATCATATTACATTGGTCATTCATATCAAGTTCCATAATGGAACCTCCGGTACTGGGTGTCATACAATATACATCGGCCAAGGTATTGTTTTCCCTGGACGAGGGCCCCATACCACGGTAATGTTTCCCCTGGGCCAGGGCCTCATGCCACGGTAATGTTTCCCCTGGGCCAGGGCCTCATGACCCCAAGCCACAGTATTATTTCCCCTGGGTGAGGGACTTTGCTAAGGACGCCACTAGTACATTTCAAAAATTTATGCTATCATTCATTTATACATAAAATAACATTTCAGGAAGCAAATTATGTTAAGTCATTCAGAAAATACTTAAAGTTGAACATAGTTTTATAGAGTTATTACTCATAGATAGCATGATAACAAAACGAATAGATCAAACAACTCACAGCGCGTGACCTACGCAAACATATAACAGATAGACATGTTGAAACACATATTCGGATAGTACTTAACTTATTTCGTTTCATTCTTAACGTGTTTCTAGCCTTTATCCTTATTATGATGTCTTAATTAGAGCTTAGAAATACCTAAGATGCAATGACGATGTCAAAATGTACATCAGAATACTTAGTCAAATTTTCAAAAATAGAGTAGTCCACTCGAGCGCAACTTCGATTGCTTGAGCGGCCTGTAAGGTCTGCAAAAGTACTAGTTGCATGAATTTTCTGCTCGACGGAAGCTCGACGGTAACTCAAGTGTAAGACTAGGTAAAAAGGGTCTCCGCTCAAGCACAACTTTGGTCGCTCGAGTGATCTGCAAAAGTCTGTAAAACTTCTGGGAGCTCTCATTTTACGTTTGAGCTCAACTTCGATCGCTCGAGCGGAAGGTCAAAAATAAGGGTGGTTGCTTGAGCACCGATTCTGTCGCTCGAGCGCAGAATCGGCCGCTTGAGCGCAGTAATGAGAGCTTGCATTCTCCGCTCGAGCATAGACTTCACCGCTCGAATGGAGAGTGCAAATTCTGGAATTTCTAGATTGCAGATTCAAGTTTCAAGCACAAATTTAAACCAACAAAACACATCCTTTTGGGCCCAAAACTTGAGCAAACATAAATAAACTTGTAAAACATGGTGAATTCAAAATCATTTCACAAAATCAAAGCCCAAAAGCATGCCAATTGTGCAAAATCAAGCTTAAAATGTTAAAACATAACATGCATGTAATTTCTCGACTTCCAAGCTTTCAAAACATGATCAGACAAGGTAAAATGGTATGAAACTTGATGAAATTCCAAAACCAAGCTATGATCAATGCATGCATGAGAGAATTCTTGAGTAAACATCTTCAAAATACCATGATATGTACATGCATACATGATTTACTCCCAATTCTACTTCTTTAGCTCAATTCTCAAGTTAATCTACTTAATTCTCTTGAACTTATGCATTACACCCTAATTCCCTTTTGATTCCACATGAAAATGAGCTTAAGGTTACATAATATAAGTTGAATTCTTACCTAAGGCCTGAATTCTTCAAGTAGGAGTTTAATTCCTTTGGATTCTCTTTAATCTCCTTCAAATTCAAGCTTGAATACAATTTCTTCCTTCTCTCCCTCTCTCTCTCTCACGTTTTAGGCTCAAAGATGAGGAAATGAATGTGCAATGAAAAAGTCTAGCAATTAGATTAGTCTTATGTAGGCTTGATTAAGGGACTTAATTAACTCTTGCTTAAGTTAATTAATTTGCAGTTTTTATTCTAATTATTTCATTCTGAATCAAATTTCAATTAAACCTACCATAATTTCCCAAAAATTCCACATAACACATAAACCAAGTTAATTTCGTGATTAGATGTCGATAAGGCCTTCAATTCGCAGAACAAAACAGAAACACAAACAGACATTTCTACGACAGATAGATATAAACACAAAGAACATGTAACACATACAATTAATTCAACATTCATTCTTAATTACTTATTAGGCATTCTTAATCAAAGATTATAGGCTAATCATAGGCCAGGGTTGTTACAGTCTTCCCTTCTTAAAGAGTTTGGTCCTCCAAACTCGAATTACCTTCTTTTTGGAAGAATATCTGATCTAGAGGAAACAAGTTAGGGTATCTCTTCATCATATCCTCTTTGGTTTCCCATGTTGCATAAGTTTCTCCATGATTTTGCTAAACAACTTTCACTAGTTGAATTTCTTTGTTTCTTAGCCTTTTGACCCTTCGATTGACAATCTAAATCGGTCGTTCCTTATATGTAAAATCATCTTTCAAAAGCACATGAGTGGATTTAATCACATGTAATGGATCTCGTAGGTAATCCTGAAGCATAGAAATATTAAACACATTGTGCATTTGCTCCATAACTGGCAGTAAGGCCACTCGATACGTCACCAGATTGATTTTCTCAGGAATTTCATATGGCCCAATGTATCTTGGTGCGAACTTGCCTTTCACCCCAAACTATGTCTGACCTTTTATTGGAGTCACTTTTATAAACACATGGTCATCGACCTCATATACTCTATCTCTCCTCTGGACATCCGCATAACTCTTTTGACGGCTCTGTGCAGTTTTCAAACATTGTTGAATCAATTTTACTTTCTCAGTTGTATCTTGCATAAGTTCTGGTCCCAATAATGGTCTATCGCCTACTTAGCCCAACAAATTGGAGATCAGCATTTCCTACCATACAATGCTTCATAAGGAGCCATCCTAATGTTTGAATGATAGCTGTTGTTGTACATAAACTTTGCCATTAGGGAGGTAATTCTCCCAATTCTCTTGGAAATCTAACACACATATTCGTAACATATCTTCCAAAGTTTGATTGGTTTATTCAGATTAGCCATCTGTCTGTGGGTGGTAGGCACTACTCAGTCGTAGTTCAGTTCCCAAAGCCTGTTGTAAACTCTGCTAGAGTCTTAGTGTGAACTTAGAATCTTTGTTAGATAAAATGGATACTGGCACACCGTGCAATCTCACAATCTCATTCACATAAATGTTAGCTAACTTATCCGCATTATAAAAGGTTTTGACAAGTAAGAAGTGTGCAGATTTAGTCAAACGGTCAACAATTACCCAGATAGAGTCCATACCTCAAGAGGAGGGAGCCATTCCAACAATGAAGTCCATCGTAATGTGCTCTCATTTCCATTCCAGTATTAGAAGCGGCTGAAGTAATCCAACGGATCGTTGATGTTCAGCTTTAAATTGTTGGCAATGTAAACACCTAGCCACAAAATTAGCAATACTTTTCTTCATTCTAGGCCACCAAAAAATTTGTTTCAAGTCATGGTACATCTTTGTGTTCTCCGAATGCATAACAAATCTTCAGCTGTGAGCTTCCGTCATAATACATTTTCTTAGTTCATAATGGTCTGATACATAAAGTCTACCCTAAAATTTCAATACATTGTTTTCATACACAAATCCCGGCCTCGGTTTTGATTTAATCTCATCAATAATTTTCTTTAAGAACTCATCTTCAAGTTGTTTCTCTCTAATTTATTCAATGATTACAGGTTAGGCAGAAATGGCGGCTAGAATCCCGCCCTATTCATATAACACAATTTCAATCTCATTCTTGTCCAAGTCAGATAACAACTCGCTCTGATCGGTGAGCAAACATGACAAATTCCCCATTGACTTTCTACTCAAAGTGTCTGCAATGGTATTTGCCTTTCCCGGATGGTACAAGATCTGCAAGTCATAATCCTTAATCAACTCTAATCATCTTCTTTGTCTCATGTTTAATTCTTTCTGAGTAAAGAAATATTTCAGGCTTTTATGATCAGTATATACTTCACAAGCTACTCTATACAAATAATGGCGCCACATTTTCAATGCAAAAACCATAACTACAAGTTCAAGGTCATGGGTCGGATAATTCTTCTCATATGGTTGGAGTTGACGAGAAGCATAAGCAATCACTTTACCATTTTGCATTAACACACATCCTAGACTTTTGTATGATGCATCACTATAAATCTGAAACTCATCAATACCATTTTGCAAGGGCAGAATTGGTGCAATTACCAATTTAGTATTCAGTTATTGAAAGGTTGACTCCCGTTGATCATTTCATTCAAACGGTACATTTTTCTATGTCAACTGTGTTAATGGCATAACAAGTTTTGAGAAATCTTTCACAAATCTGCGATAGTAACCTACCAGCCCCAGAAAGCATCTGATTTCTGACACATTGATTGGTCTTGGCCAGTCTACAATAGCTTCAAATTTTTGTAGATCAATTGATGTGCCATCCCTATTAATTACATGCCCCAAAAATGTCACATTGTCTAGCCAGAATTCACATTTTGAAAATTTTGCATGCAATTTTCTTTCTCTCAAAGTCTGTAGCACAACTATCAAATGGTTCTCATGATCTTTCCTGCTTTAGAATAAATTAAAATATCATCAATAAATAGAACAAAAAATTCATCCAGATATGATTTAAGCACCCTGTTTATAAGGTCCGTGATGGCAACTGGTGCATTAGTCACCCCAAACGACATTATCAAAAACTTATAGTGTCCATATCTAGTTCTGAATGCAGTTTCTCTATGTCTTCTACTTTAACTTTCAGTTGGTGATAGTTAGATCTAAGGTCTATCTTAGAGTACACTTGTACTCCATGGAGTTGGTCAAATAGGTCATCTATTCGGGGTAGTTGGTATTTGTTCTTGATAGTTACTTTGTTCAATTCTCGATAGTCTATACTAGCCTCAAAGATCCATCATTCTTTTCGAGAAACAAAACTGGTGCACCCCAAGGTGAAGTGCTCGGGTGAATAAACTTCTTATCAAACAATTCCTACAGTTGAGTTTTCAATTCTTTCAATTTAGGGGTTGACATTCTATATGGGGTTTTGGAAATTGGTTGTGTTCTAGGTATTATATCAATAGTGAATTCAATCTCCTTGTCAATTAAGTCCCCAGGAAATTCATTCGAAAACACATTGGGAAATTCACAAACAATAGGAATAGTTCCCACATTAGGACTATCAGAAGTCTCAGTCAAAACACAACATAGATAACCCCTATATCTCATCCTAAGTAGTTTAACAACTTTCATGGCAGAAATTATGTGGGAGGAACTACCCCATTCCCAGCAAACACAAATTCAGGTAAACCAAGTGAACAAAGCACAATAGATTTATTCACACAATCAATAGTTGCACGATACTTTGTCAAATAGTCCATACCCAATATGCAGTCAAAATGATCAATACCCATTGGCAATAAATCAACATACAGCATCACATCATCAATCACAATATCACATGCCGAATAAACATAAGCACATGCCATAGAACCGTCAGATGCGTAGATACAGACAATAAATAATTCCTGGGTTCTAAAGGTCTAGTTAATTTCTAGGAAAAGGCATATGACACAAAAGAGTATGTAGAATCAGAATCTATCAAGACATATATATTTTGGGCACAAATGGAAATTATACCTAACACCACAGACTCGGTGTTCTGCATATCTCCAGGCACTAGTGTGAACACTCTCTCTTGCCTTAACGTTTAATTTTAGTTCTTGCATTTGACCTCGATACAAAAGGAGATCCAGCTGAACTCGCTACGGGACAGTTGGCATTCTCGGACCAAAGCGGACAATCTCTCATCATGTAGCCAACCTTGCCACACCAGTAATAGGCACTAGTTGCACGGTAACATACACCTTTATGCTTCCTTCCACATTCAGAACAAACAGGTGTAGATCCACTACTTTGGCTTGAGCTACTGGAGGATCCCATGTTTTACTTCTTCGAAAACGACCGACCCTTTTTGAAATTGAATCCAGATCTCTTACCTCTCCATTCAGTTATTGGGGCTTTAGTCTGTCTCTTTGCGGCTAAGCTGGCTTAAGCCATGAGAGCTCTATCAAGCACATCAACATACTTGGGTAGTTTCAATACACTAACCCGATCAAACACATCTAGATTCTAGATCCAACTCTCCTTCAAATTTTTGAGCTTTCTTATGGTCCGTATCCATTATGTGAGGAGCAAATCGAGCTAACTCAGTGAATTTAGCCTCATACTCTGCTACAGACATATTCCCTTGCTTGAGTTCTTGGAATTCGGATACTTTGCGGTCTCAAAAGCACTGTGAAAAGTATTTTTCATAGAAAATCTCTTTGAATTAAGCCCAACTTTCCCGGATAAGCATCCACCAGCGTCGGGCTTCGTCCTTTAAAGCGTAGGTGTCCAAGAACACTTTTTGAGTCTCGGTACATGGAAAGACTCTAAATAACTTTTTAGTTTCTAGCATCCATGTTTTAGCCTTTAAATGTTTAATTCCACCCAAGAAAGTTGGTGGTTTCATCTTATCGAATTTCTGAGTCAAGCTGATGATGTCATTATTTACCGATTTTGCTTAGACCGGAAGAGGCAAAGGAGGCAAGGGTTGTTGTCTTTGTTTTTGTATTATTGTTTCTGTCAAAGCTTCAAGCAATCTTTCCATTTGGTTCATTTGAGTCTCAGAAGATTCAGTTGTACCATCACTTCTTGTATTTTTCCATTTGCTATAGGCAAATAGATCACTAATAAACATAGGCAAGTAATTCTCTTCATAGTGATCAATTTCAGTTCATTTCATTTCAGTGTCAATCTATATATTAGTTTAGAGATGTTCATATTTTTGACACACACACATACACATGCAGATGTAATGTCCCTAATTTTTACTAGGACATCCTATAGCTCATATGGAATCGTGTGTGTAGTATAACTCGTGCTCTGATACCACTATGTTAGGACCCAAACCCGTCCCTATAGGTTTAGGGTCGTAACCAGCCAATAATCTTGGGATTACCAAAGGCCTCTAAACAAATCATCACATAATAAGGGGCTGTGAAAGCAAATATATAAAACATACATAGTCTATAGAGTTGTGCAGAAATACATAAGACAAAATTTAAAACTTATATACATATACCCACATATGACGTCATATACATATCCATCTTACATCTTCATTAAAAATATACCACAAAAGAACTATTCTTGAAAACAAACAAAAGTCTCAAACTTATAATTTGATTCACAAAACTCGACCAGTGACATTCCGAGGACAAAACTGACCTCCAAGCAATAGCTTAGGCCTGGTCACACGTCTGATAACCTACATACATAAATAATATAGTAAGCTGGAGCTCAGTGAATAATAATAGGGTAAAGATTTTAATGAATGATGCCCGTAACACATTTAGAAATCAAATTTCAAATCTCTTATCAAGTCAGAACATAGGCAAGTAATTCTCTTCATAGTGATCAATTTCAGTTCATTTCATTTCATTGTCAATCTATATATTGGTTTAAAGATGTTCATATTTTTGACACACACACACACACATGCAGATGTAATGTCCCTAATTCTTACTAGGACATCCTATAGCTCATATGGAATCGTGTGTGTAGTATAACTCGTTCTCTGATACCACTATGTTAGGACCCAAATCCGCCCCTATAGGTTTAGGGTCGTAACCAGCCAATAATCTTGGTATTACCAAAGGCCTCTAAACAAATCATCACATAATAAGGGGCAGTGAAAGCAAATATATAAAACAGACATAGTCCATAGAGTTGTGCAGACATACATAAGACAAAATTTAAAACTTCTATACATATACCCGCATATGACGTCATATACATATCCATCTTACATCATCATTAAAAATATACCACAAAAGAACTATTCTTGAAAACAAACAAAAGTCTCAAACTTATAATTTGATTCACAAAACTCGACCAGTGACATTCCGAGGACAAAACTGACCTCCAAGCAATAGCTTAGGCCTGGTCACACGTCTGATAACCTACATACATAAATAATATAGTAAGCTGGAGCTCAGTGAATAATAATAGGGTAAAGATTTTAATGAATGATGCCCGTAACACATTTAGAAATCAAATTTCAAATCTCTTATCAAGTCAGAATCATAATCATGTTCGTATTCGTATCAGAAACAGAGTCATAATCATATTCAAATCATGCGTGGTACATCCACTAGCATTATCATATCACATTGGTTATTCATATCAAGTTCCATAATGGAACCTCCGGCACCGGGTGTCATATAATACACATCAGCCACGATATTGTTTCCTTCAGGCGAGGGCCTTATGCCACAATATTGTTTCCCTTGGGTGAGGGCCTCGGGACCATAAGCCACAACATTATTTTCCCTGGGCGAGGGCCTTTGCTAAGGATACCACAAATAAATTTCAAAAATTTAGACTGTCATTCATTCATATAGAAAATAACATTTCAGGAAACAGATCATGTTAAGCCATTAAAAAAATACTTAAAGCTGAACATAGTTTTGCAGAGTTATTACTCACAAATAGCTTGATAACAGAACGAATGGATCAAACAACTCACGACGCGTGACTTACACAAACATATAACAGATACACATGTTGAAACACACACTCGGATAGTACTTAACTTTTTCGTTACGTTCTTAGTGTGGTTCTAGCCTTTATCCTTATTATGACGTCTTAATTAGACCTTAGGAATGCCTAAAATGCAATGAGGATGTCAAAATGTATATCAAAACACTTAGTTAAATTTTCAAAAACAGGGCAGTCCGCTTGAGCACAACTTTGATCGCTCGAGCAGCCTGTAAGATCTACAAAAGTACTGGTTACATGAATTTTTCGCTCGACGGGCAGTTGACAATTACTCGAGTATAAGACTAGGTAAAAAAGGTCATCGCTCGAACACAACTTTGGTCGCTCGAGCGGTCTGTAAAAGCCTGTAAAACTTCTGGGAGCTCTCATTTTGCGCTCGAGCTCAACGTCAATTGCTCGAGCGGAAGGTCAAAAATAACGGTGGTCGTTCAAGCATAGATTCTGGAGCTCGAGCCAACCCCCAAACTCTACAAAAGTACTGAAAGCTCGTATTCTCTGCTCGAGCGCATAATCCACCGCTCGAGCAGAGGGTACAAATTCTGAAATTTCCAGATTGTAGATTCACATTTAAAGCTCAAATTCAAACCAACAAAGCAGATCCTTTTGGGCCCAAAACTTGAGGAAACATAAGTAAACTTATAAAACATGGTGAATTCAAAATCATTTCGCAAAATTAAAGCCCAAAAGCATGCCAATTGTGCAAAATCAAGCTTGAAATGTTGAAACATAACATGCATGTAATTTCTTGACTTCAAAGCTTTCAAAACATGATCAAACAAGGTAAAATGGTATGAAACTTAATGAAATTCCAAAACCAGGCTATGATCAATGCATGCATGAGAGAATTCTTGAGTAAACATCTCCAAAATACCATGATATGTACATGCATGCATGATTTACTCCAAATTCTACTTCCTTAGCTCAATTCTCAAGTTAATCTGCTTAATTCTCTTGGACTTATGCATTACACCCTAATTCCCTTTTGATTCCACATGAAAATGAGCTTAAGGTTACATAATATAAGTTGAATTCTTACCTAAGGCTTAAATTCTTCAAGTAGGAGTTTAATTCCTTTGGATTCTCGTCAATCTCCTCCCAATTCAAGCTTAAATATGACTTCTTCCTTCTCTCCCTCTCTCTCTTACGTTTTAGGCTCAAAGATGAGGAAATGAGTGTGCAATGAAAAAGTCGAGCAATTAGATTAGTCTTATGTAGGCTTGATTAATGGACTTAATTAACTCTTGCTTAAGCTAATTAATTTGAAGTCTTTTATTCTAATTATTTCATTCCGAATCGAATTTCAATTAAGGCTACCATAATTTCTCAAAAATTTCAAATAACACATAAACCAAATTAATTTCGTGATCAGATGCCGATAAGGCATTCAATTCGCAGAACAAAATAGAAACACAAACAGATATTTCTACGACGGATAGATATAAACACAAAGAACATGTAACACATGCAATTAATTGAAAATTCCTTCTTAATTACTAATTAGGCATTCTTAATCAAAGATTATATTGTAATCATAGGTCAGGTTTATTACACCTATGGGGAGTTCCCTTCCGGGTGAAGTCGGTAAAGCGTTGTGTATTATCTGTGTTGTAGGATTTGTCATTCGTGTTGTATGCCGATAGAGATGGGATTGATAGCATGTATTACTCTCGGTTGGTTTTTGTTGAATGTATGTATTCTCGATTACTTTTGGTGGTTGTCCCTTGCCCTTGGGCCTATGGCCAGGGAAGATAGTGGTGTATTGGTGCCTAGATGCGTATATTGTATTGATATGTGGGGCTGGGCTATGACTTGCATGTGGGGGTTGTGTTTTAAACATATGTTTAACTGAAATACTTTTATGTCAATGTGGAAGATTTTTATTAAAAGAAAACGGGATTTGTGAAATGTTTTGGAAGTAAAATGAGGGTTAGAAAGAAAAGAAGTGTTTTATGCTTTGTTATATGAAAGGGGAATTTTTTTTAGAAATTGTGTTTATATAGGTATATTTTCGAATATTAACTGTCACATTATTTATATGGTATATCGTGGTGCATACATAATCATTTGTAGCTATATGTTGTGATTGCTTAGTGCTCATTCCACATATTGACAAATCTTTTAGGCACACGGTTGAAAGATTGTTCAGGGCTTAAAGTCTTTTACGTTGTGGCCATGAGGCCTTTTCGTTTGTTGGTCGAGTGCCATGTATTGTATAAGGGTAAATCCCTTCATTTATTGAAATTTCAGTGTAAGCCTAAGGGTATTGTACCATGTTTTATTTATATATCATTATTATTGTCATGAGAGAATGTTATTATTTATCCTGTGTTCATAGTCTTACAAGCATGGAATTATTGGAAATGGTAACAATATAAAGGATTAGGTAATGGATTTAGGTGATAAAAGTAAGGGCATTACAAATCGAGCTTTTTTTTCCTAATTGGATAAGTTGCTCTCTTACCAACAAATTTCCATTCCCTTTATTACGCTTAATAAGCAAAATTCTTTTCCAGGCAGTCCTTGCTATAGTGGATTTCAATCTATTCTGTTCCCGTGTATGATCATATGTTTGATTCATCATGTAAAAAAAATAAATAATTATAAATATCAAATTTCAAATTTTAAGTGTTGTGAAATATTTAAAATGTAAAAAGAAAATGGTGATTTGCAGAGAAAAATAGTGTGAGCTTGCTGAGTATTATAGAGAGTTAACAATGAGATAATAATGGTGAAAAATAATGGTATAGAGAAATAGTAAAAAGGAAATAAAGATAATAATGGTGGAAAACAGTGAAAACAAAGGTAGATAATAATGGTAAAGAAGTGTTTATAAAGTTTCACTTCAAGATAGATATCAAGCACTTTAGAAGGTGGAAAAATTCGATTCAGTGAAAGTGGTGAAGGATTCGGTTCAGTATAAATAATAATGGTGAAGAATGACCTATAAAGTTTAAATTTTATTAAGGAATGAATATTTTAAAGTTGGGTAAATTACACTGACACCCCTTGAGGTTTGTTTTTAATACAAGGACCACCCTCACGTTTTGAAAATTATATCTCCCTCCGTAAGGTTTAAAATTCCATTACAATTTAATCCTTCCGTTAGTTAATCGTTAAGTCAACTACCGGAAAAAACTAATATAAGAAATTAATTTTTTAAAATGCCTATTTGTAACAACCCTCGTCACTGTTTACCGATTAACCACTGATTACTGCTAAACTGAGATTGATAAGTGAACTGAATAAACTACTGAACTGACTAACTGAAATTGAAACTGAATTGACTGGGTATGCCTGTTTTATTGTAATTCTATCTGTTTGGTTATTTGATTATCTGTTCGTGTCTTTGTGTTTAAACTGCTAATTGAAGGCCTTATCGGCGGCCGAATCTGAAATTGATTGATGTTTTATGATCATTAGAACTAATGGGAATTTATGGCATATTTATCTAAAAACTAATTTGGTATGATTAAATTAGATTAAATATTGATAAATTGCATAGTTGGCCTTATTTACATTAGTGCCACCTAGTGACCCACTACTTGGACTATTGTTGAGCCTTATACAAACATTTCATCAGCCATTGAGTGTCACTTAACCGAGAGAGAGGGAGAGAAAGGAGAAAGCTTAGCTTCATCTTGAGCTTTGCTTGGTAATTGAAGTAAATTGAAGAGTTCTTTGCAAAATTGAGCCTCTAGACTTGTAATTGAGGAACCTAGGTATGAATTTCATCCTTCTTATTGTGTATTTAAGTTCCTTCTAGCATGGATCATGGTAGTTGAAAGAGTTAAGTCAAGAATTCGTTCATTAATGTTGAATTGGAGCTCATTCCATGCATGCATATTTGAATTGTTGAATTTGAGTTGATTCCATGGAGAATTGTCTCATGCATGCCCATGGTTATGTTAAGTCCATGTTTTCATCTTGTTTTTGGAACAATTGGCTCCTTAGAGCATCAAATTGAAGCTTTGAAATGATTTAAATTCATGCATGTTTGCATGTTCTTCATAATTATGGAAATTGGTTTGAATTGGATTTATTTGAAACACCCTTGGGCTTTGATTTTACAAATTGAGCTTTGAATCATGTTAAAGTATGAGTTTTGATATGTTTTCTGGAAAATTGGCCCAAGAGGATCGAAATTTATGGTTTAAAACTTGGTTTTGAGCTTGAGGTTCAAATATGGAATTTCCAGAATTTGGACTCACGCTCGAGCGGGGTGACTGGCGCTCGAGCGTGGAAACCGTGCTCCCAGCATTTTGTTCTGTTTTGAAGGCCGCTCGAGCGGAATAATTGACGCTCGAGCGGGACATTGTGTCTCATGCTCGAGCGAGTGTCGAGCGCCCAATCGAGCGTGATTTTCGCCTATCCAGCACTTTTGACTGTTTTGCAGAACGCTCGAGCGGGTAAGTCTACGCTTGAGCAGAAACCTTTGTCTGCATGTCTGCTCGAGCGGAGTAACATACGCTCAAGCGTGACCCCTATTTTCTGAAAAGTCTGAAAATGCTTTTAAAGTGCATCTTTGCATCCTCATCTCATCCTAGGCATTCTTAGGCCTAGTTTAAGGCATCTTGGTGAGGACATAGATGTAGAACACACCGAGGCAAGTTAGAGATTAAGTTATTATTTTCCCAACTGTGTAGCTTAGTGTGTGTTCAATCTGTAACTGTGTAGGATTGGCGACTGGGGACGCGCTCTAGCTTTATTGTAGCCCAGAACTTTGTGAGTAACAACTG
The DNA here is from genome assembly GCF_004153795.1 of Camellia sinensis. Taxonomy (NCBI): domain Eukaryota; kingdom Viridiplantae; phylum Streptophyta; class Magnoliopsida; order Ericales; family Theaceae; genus Camellia; species Camellia sinensis. The sequence goes on from NW_021024961.1 coordinate 781,042, forward strand.
TGTAAAGATATGTTCAAAATGATTATCTTCTGAGCAATTGAACTGTACTGCTTTCTGAACTGTTACTGTTAATTGAATGAATGTATGTCCATATTCTGAACTATATTGTTGCATCCTTAGCAACTACTGTTTACTGTTACTGTTACAGAGATCTCTGTCGGTTCTCTCGTTGGAACCACTACTGTTACTGACTGATGGCCATCATTTACTGCTGGGTCTTTTAAGACCTACTGTTTACTGTACTGTTATGCTAATGGATGTACCACATATGACTGCACTGACTGAACGACTGAAATACTGATTTAATGAACTGTTTTCATTACTGTAAGGACATTCATTCTTAACCCCTTTACGCATTGTGTTATTCACTAGGCTTTAGCTCACTGCTCATATATATATGTAGGTGTCCAGGCACCAGACCGCAGCTAGGAGCGTCGGGGTAAACTCCAGTTTTGTCAAGCCAACCGCTGTGCCTCACTGCGAGGTTCCGAGCCTGTCGAGCTATGGCTTAGAGTTGTTTTTAATTTTTCCGTCTGTCTCTGTATCTGTTTTGCATAATTGTATAGACTGTTTACTGTACTGTACTGTTTAATAGGGATTAGGTCCCTAAACTGAATGAATGTATATATGTTCATACTGTTTTGTCTGACTGTATATATTTGAATGAAGTCTTTTTGCATACAGACTGTCACAGCTCATTGGACACTGTTTATTTACTGTATTGGCTTCCGCCAACCCCTGTACTCTGTCTTACTGTACTACTGTTAAGCAGGCCTTCGGTAATCTCGAATTACTGGCCGGTTACGATGCTAAACCCATAGGGGCGGGTTTGGGTCGTGACAGAGTGGTATCAGAGCGATATTTACCACAAGTTATACCGCACACACGTGTCCAAATGAGCTATAGGATGTCCTAGAAAAGCGATTAGGGCATTACATGAGCATGATAAGTGTGTGGCTATGATATGACTGAATATATGCTAATGTGTTAATCTGTTTAAATAAATGACCGCCTATGTTGATAACTGTTATAACTGCCTATAGTGAAATGGATAATGCGAGAATTACAAATGAATCTGAATCCTCATCCTCTGAGGCGAGAATGGCAAGACTGGAAAGAATGATGGAATTAATAACTAAAAGACTGGACCAACAACAGAATCAACAGCCCCCACCTCCTCCTCCGGTATAGCCGGAACAAAATGCTAATGTTAATGATGGGGACATAATTGCTCTCACCCATAAGTTCAGCAAAATGAAGCCGCCGTCCTTTTAGGGAGGCCTTGAACCGTTAAAAGATGAAACATGGGTTCTCGAGACAGAGAAATTGTTTGAGGTTTTTCTGTGCTCTGAAGCACATAAAGTGCTATTGGCCACCTTTACTCTACAGGAAGAAGCTAGAAGGTGGTGGATGCTTATCCCTAATGAAAATACTGTTATGACTTGGGCTCAATTCAAAGGAGCCTTCTTCGAGAAGTATTTCCCTCAGTGTGTTAGGGACAAAAAAGTGACTGAATTTGAACAGCTGAGACAAGGCACCCTATCGATGGCTGAATATGAGACAAAATTTACTGAACTTGCTCGTTATGCACCACACATGGTGGACACTGATTATAAGAAGGCCAGAAAGTTTGAAGGCGGCCTTAATGTTGCAATACTCGACAGAATTAATGTTTTGAAGCTACCGAACTATGTAAATGTTCTTGACCGAGCCTTGATGGCTGAATCGAACATCGAGGCACTGAAAACGGAAACACCAACGTCTGAATAGCGTGGTGATACGTCCCTACGTTTCCTCTTCTCATTCTTTTCTGAAACACCGGGATGTGTCCCTATGTTTCTTCTTCCATTCCGAAACAACGGGATACGTCCCTATGTTTCTTCCTTCTCTCCGAA
>NW_021024961.1:815492-840452 GCF_004153795.1 Camellia sinensis
CTAAGAGAAACTAGGCAAATGTGTGCAAAATAACAAGAGAGAGAGAGAGAGAGAGAGAGAGAGAGAGAGAGAGAATTCTAGAGAGAGAGGGAAATTTCAGCTCTAAAATTTTGTAACCCCTTGCATGCATATAGATGAGTTCTATATGTAGGAGATACAAAGAAGCCTTGAAGAGATCCAGCCATCCATGTGGGTGCAGATGAGGTTACCTGTGCAAACAACTGTCAAAATATCTACAAAAATATCTACTAAAGCAATAGCGGTCGGCCGGCCATCAGTGGTGGCCGACAGTGCCTCATTGGTGGCCGGCATGGCCTATTGATGGCTGGCATACCCAAATGCATGGCCGGCAGGCCATCAAGGACATCAGCTTGCAAAGACCAACACATGGTCCAAATATGAGACAGAATGGAAATAGGGTTTGGAAAGAGCAAACCTGGTGCGTTCGGTCGCAGAATTCGAGTGCTCGACGAGCAATCAAACTTGTCATTGGATGTGCCTGCAAGAACATCCAAGTCTTGAGGACGGTCAAAAATGGGGTGTCTACAATCCTTGAGAAAGTTAGGTAAAAGGAATGCTAGGTTAATCCCAACAAGCACAACAATTGCTGGTTTTGCTAGCGATAAACAGATGGCTCAAGGTATATTGCCCATCAATTTGAGTGTGAGGACAAGAGACTGCATGACTGCCTTCTTTGTCATAGACAACAATGCCAAGTACAATGCCTTACTTGGTAGAGATTGGATCCATACCAACAGATGTGTGCCTTCCTCTTTGCATCAGAAAGTAATGATAGCCATGAGTAATGGTGGGATAGAGGAAATAAATGCATACCCACAACCCTTCGTTGCCAGTGCAAATTTTGCAGGAGCAAAACTGTACACTGAGGGGGTGGTTCCACTTAGTGTGCTAAGGAAGCCTGATGTAACAGCTAAAGTAACGGTTGATGAGGACATGGCACACCTGAAACACTTGGTGCAAGAAAGTGCTGATGATGAGTACATTATCAAAGATACCAACAATGCCTAGCTGTAGGCAGGAGAATCAAGAAGCCAGACCATTGGCTTTAGTCAAGTTCTTTACATTGGATATTGATGCAATAATTCAGAACATCTAGGAAGAAGAAAAGGAAGCCATGATGCTTGGCTACAAACATAACCAACAGGAAGACAAATCATTAGTTCTAAGTAAGTACTGTGCATTGGCATTGAGACTAAAGTCCAAGAAATCCAAGAATAAGAGGCTTTATGGATAGACTTTCTCTATAAAGAGGAAAATAAAGATGCTAAAGGTGGGTTGTGGTAGATCAAGAGGAAAATGTTGTTTCGAAGCTAGAAGAAGCTGAAGGGGAAGCATTGGTAAGTACTCAAGTGCCAGACCCTTTGGAAGAAGTTAATCTAGGAGAAGTTTCAGTACAACAACCTACTTACATCAGCGCTTGGTTGGATTCCATTGCCAGGGACCAGTTACTGGCTATCTGGAAGCAATATAAGGATTGTTTTGCTTGTCATACAATGATCTACTTGGATTGGACAGGTCATTGGGGGAACATAGACTTCCAGTCAAGACAAACTTTAAGCCATACAAAGTAAAAACCCAGACAAATGAGTCCTAAGGTGGTTCAGAAGGTAAATGATGAGATTCTTAGGCTCCTCAAAACAAGTTTTATTAGAACAGCCAGATATGTTGAGTGGTTATCCAATATTGTGTCTGTGAACAAAAAGAATGCAAATTAAGGGTATGCATTGACTTACGAAATCTGAATTTGGTAACTCCAAAGGATGAGTACCCCATGCCTGTAGTTGATTTGCCAGTGGACAGTTCAACAGGGCATAGAATTTTGTTTATAATGGATGGACATTATGGCTACAACCAGATATGCATAGCAGAGGCAGATATTCACATGACAATTTTCAGGTGTCCTGGAAATATTGGAACCTTCGAATGGGTTAAGATGCCATTTGGAATGAAGAATGCTAGAGCAATATATCAGAGGGCAATGAACACTATCTTCCATGATCTCATTGGAGGATACTTGGAATGTTACATTGATGATATTGTTGTAAAATCTCAGTCTATGGAAGAGCACCTAATCCACTTAATAGTGGCCTTCGAAAGAATGAGGAAATTCAAGCTAAAGCTCAATCCACTCAAGTGTGCTTATGGTGTGTCAGCTTGAAACTTCTTGGGATATATAGTGCACAAGAAAGGAATACAGTTTGATCAGAACAAAGCCAAAGACATCATTAAGGCTAAACCTCCATCAAGTAAGAAAGAATTGCAAAAAATCCTTGGTCAGGTTAACTTTCTTCGAAGGTTTATTTCTAATATTGCTGGGAAAACTAAAGTTTTTTCTTCTTTGTTGAAGTTAGAAAATGAAGAAGAGTTTATGTGGATAGCAGGGCATCAAGCTGCTTTCGAAGAAATAAAAGCCTATTTGGCTAAGCCTCCAGTATTGATGCCACCAAGGAATGACAGGCCCTTGAAGTTGTACATTGCCGCAGCTGAAGAATCATTGGGAGTCTTCTTGGCTCAAGACAATGAAGAAGGCAAGGAGCAAGCAATCTATTACCTTAGTAGGTTTTAAACTCTTGTGAATCTAAATACTCAGCTGTAGAAAAGCTGTGTTTGACCTTATACTTTGCAGCAACAAAATTAAGATATTATCTTTTGTCTATTGTTGTCTTGGTAATTGCAACCATAGATTTGGTTAAGTAGATGTTATCTAGACCTATATTAAGACGAAGAATTGGCAAACGGATTCTAGCTTTGTCAGAGTTTCATTTGGAATATGTCCCCCAAAAAGCAATAAAAGGCCAAGTATTGGCCATGTAACGCCCCACTTTTATTTACTCGGATAACATTATCAAATCATTATTATGTTACAATTTCAGAGATAGCAGACAGAAGTTCCAATATCTTAATAAAGATAACTAAAAGAAGATTTTCTCATTCGTACAAAAAATTAATGCAACATGTGACATGATTAGACAAATTGCCCGCAGGCTTACATCATTACATAAAAGAGCATGGGTTCAACCCTTTTTCAACAACGACATTCAACCTACAGATAAAAGGCCCCATTGCCAATAGATAATGAAGATCCTCGATCTTGAATCACTTCTTAACATACACCTGAAAAAGGATTAACAATGTGAGATGAACATAAAGTCCATTAGGGATCCCAACATGATCCTAAACAATAACAACATACAGATAGCTATGATCATTAATGCTTTAAGTCATACCATATACATAAGTACTGGTTTATATTTAAAGATATACTTACATAGGTACTTTTCTCAAAATATTCACTTTATCCAAAAACCTAAACCATTCACTTTTCTTCTTGCTACTATTTTGTTTTAGACTTGCCCAACAATAACAGGTATTTGAAAACAAATCCACGAAATTCAATTACTTTTTCCCCAATTCTAAACTTACACCCAATTCAAATTAAAACTTCTAAATAACGATATTCCAAACGAACACGAAGACAATACATATAAAGTGCACCTTAAATAACCATTTAAGACAGCTGACATCCTCTATAAAAGAATCATCACTATGCATGGTACACAAAGAGAACCGAGATGATAATGAGAAACCCAACAACGCTCTACCTGCCTCAAGCACAGCAAGCCAAGGATACACCTTTCCAATACTCTCTCCAATTTACCAAACACCCACTGGAAGGTAATGGTATCTCTGCCAATTTACCAGACACCCACTGTAAAGTAATGGTACCTCTGCGAAGTTCTCTCAGCACTAGTTGGAAGGTACTGTTACCTTACATTCTTAGTGCAACCAATTCTCTAAGCACTAGCTGGAAGGTAATGGTACCCATTATTCTCAGTGCATACACATTTCCAACCATCACATAATTCAACAAACATAAATAACTTGAGTGTACTACATAGACATAATCGATTCAACATCACAATGTCATCCTCCACTGATGACCAAGGACAAAACCTCCAAGCATAAATATTTAAACATACGTAATTCTATAACCCGATGCTCACTTGACTTGAGTGTACTACATGGACATAATCGATTCAATATCAGCATCCTCTCCGCATGCTGGGTTGTGGTTCTTGAAGTCTTCATATTCTTCAAGGAGATTATCTGCTTCATACTGGGTTTGAATACGAGTAGCATAAATCTCTTCCAATGATTCGTTGGTGGCTAGGGCATTTTTATGACAGTTGAGCAGGAGAGGGAGTTGATCTAAAAAGGTATAGAGTTCTGTCTAAGCCACTAGATTGAGGGTATGGCTTCGAAAGACTATATCACAAGCCCATAGAAGGTTCTTGTGAGGGATGTCGTCTCGGAGCACTTCGAAAGATAGGTGAGAGAATGTAGGAAGCAAAGTTTGAGCTTTATATTGCTGGTAGGCAATAGGAAGAGCTGGGGCTTGGTATGGGGAAAAATATCGGTCTTCAAAGAGGGTGAGTTTCAATTCCTCAATCCAGTTAGAATTATGAAGAAGGGGAGGTGCAGTTAGGTCCATTCCAAAAGAAGATGGAAATTGGGGCTCATCCACACACTCTAGCCAGTCAGAAGAGCATGGTTTTGCCTTCTTGGCCAAGTGTGAGGGACTTAGTCCTAGAGTTTCAATTGGATTGGGAGTCTTCCGTACTATTTTTGTTGGTAGAGTGGAGATATACCACGCTGAAAGTAAGTTGTCTTCCAGGTAGCGGAGGTGATCAAATGGTACATAAGGATATACGACTGAGCTATGATAAGAAAAAAGAACCAAAGCAGGGTCATCGAATTCAACAAATCTATGGTGAATTTGCTTCCTTGTCTAAAGTTAGGTTGGTTTTGGCCAACTATTCCAACTGGTAGCTTTTTCAGAGGAGGAAACAACCTCATCCTAAGTAGAGACCTTTGGAGCAGATAAAAAGCCTTCGACGTCCATATGAGCAAGTTTTTGTTCTAAAGGTGTATATTCTACGAAAGCCTCCATGACTTGTATAAATGGAGGATGATAAGTATGGCTAATAAATGCATAAGAGTTCTTTCAAGGTCGGCCATCATTGTCCAGAACCTCTTCGTATGCTTGATCAATGAAGGAGAAGGTTTGATTAGCCATCAAGGATGTAAAATTCTCTTTGTTTACACAGATAGTGTAATTGAGGTTCAAGCACAGGGGGAAGTTCAATGTTTTAAACGTTACTTGAAGATGGTTATACTTCCAGAACAATTAATTACCATGCACGTCCCATAACGTGGGCAGTATCGTTCCACTAATATTGCCAAGTCTTGGTTATATTAGTACGTGGGTAATGTTAGTCATATATTTTTTGTTCGCCATATATTTTGTATAAGCCAATCACAACCTGACGCGTGATCCATTAGGGGTGATTTTCGGAATTAGGAAAGATCTCCAGTCATCAGAGGACACGTGTCAAATTATATCAATGGCAATGGATTTGAGAAGTATTAGAACAATCGAAAGGAGTAAGGTGACGTGGCTAAATGTTTCTTGAAGATTTAAATTTAAATTCAAAAGGGAAGCCCAATTGCAAGAAATGGCTTAGTGGAGGCAAAATGCTTGAAACCATGTCCCCCATGATCATGGAGGTTTCTTTGACGGTTATCATCTACTTCAACAGCCATCAGCCACTTCGACGGTCACTACCAGAGCATATAAATAGAGGAGAAAGATGATAGTGGAGGACACCAGAACCAAAACCAGATCCAAAAACCGGTTTATTTTACTTTATATTTTTCCAATTCTTTACTTTTCCAGTTATTTATTTTCTAGTTCTTTACCTTCCACTCATTTACTTTTCGCACTGCATCTCAGTTTCTTAGGAGTAGTTCTAAGTTAGTATGTTCACGTTGTAATCCCTTTCGAAGTTATGGAAGTGCGAAGGTACATTTGTAAACATCAGTTTACTTAATAAAATTTATTTTCTAACACTGTTCTCTTTCTCATTCTTTTACTTTTGTGATTAGCTCTTCTGAATTTTCTCATGAAACAAGTCACCAGTAAAACTCCTCTTCATTAAAGTTAAAAGTACTTCAAAGCAACTGTTTGATAAATTGGTTGATATTTATTATTTATGTAAAAGACTTATTGATTCTTACTGGCACGCTCTATATAAATTTTTAACCTTCGAAAACCAAAAAAGTCAACAATAATGCATCAGATAAAACTTGAGAATCAATACATATGGATATACTTCCTTCACCTATTGAATGGCTTGTTTACATGCTGCAGCCTCCGTGGCAAAAGCTGATGGCGAATTTGGTTGGCTGGCCTTTTGTGCTATTTGTTCATTGCTTCCGTTGTAGCAAACCCAAGCTATCCCTCCTTGTCCATCTTCATGTCTTCATGACCCATCCACTACAATTTTGAAACCCTGAAAATCAAATCCTAAGGAATATCATTAACAAGTATACATCTTTTGTTAGAATGACTTGGTGAATGTAAGGCATTAGATTCAGTTTCAGACAAATGGTCATCAAACTTTTGGATCCCATTTTTCCGTGTCGAAGAAACAAACAAATCTTGAGCAAGAGTAATGGTTTGATGACATGTTAAAGATGTTCCTTGGAAAATTGTATTATTCCTTTTGCTTCCAAATGGCCCCATAGTATTTCAACCAGCTGTCAAATGCAATCATCATCTTTTAGCCCAAATGTCTCACATGCACGCCCATGTAAGACATTTGGTAGAAATTTTAGTAGAATTTTTGAGATTTTTAACATTACACTTTAGCCCAGTCCTCCATTGTTCAAGCCAATTAGGAAAAGGAGTTGAAGTGCCAACGGAAAAATCAAGACCTAACGGGCTGCCTCTCCACACCCTTTGAGATTCTGGGCATTGGAAAAACATGTGCTCTAGTGTTTCTTCCTCCATCAAACATCTAGGGCATATTGCATCAGGCTGGATTTTCCTAATTTTTAGAACAAATCTGACTAGAAGTATATTATGAAGACATTAAACATAGACTATTTAAGGGGAATTTTGAGCTTCAAATCCAAGTCCAAAGGAGATTGTCTCCAGAGATGTTAATTAATTTTGTACAACAACACTAAAGGTTCAAAATTTTTAAAAATTTTTTTTAGTATTTTTCCAAATCTTTTGACAATTTACGAAGTAAACCCAGTGAAATCAAGAAACATACAAACAAATTTATGAGTTTTATAAATTGATCCCAATGAAATAAAAAAAAAAACACAAGCAAATTTTCTTATCCTGTAAATTGACTGAAAAAAATTAAATATCTATCACTTAAAAACAAATTCAATTTAACCAAATGTTGGTATTTATTAATGTATATATGTGGCCAAACTTGTCATATATTAATATTTGAAACACATTGAGAGTTAATTTTTTTAGAGATAGATTCTATAAAATGAAGGGGTTGCGAATATCGAATCGACTTATTTTTTTATGGATAATATACATGCAACACCCGATAAAATAAACCATTTGAATTATCAAAATAAAACCTGTAATAAAATCCATAAGTCCAAACAGACCTCTCCAACCTAGATTAATACTAGAGAAAAAGCAGTCCCAATCTGATAATAAGAGATAGTGGGTATGTTAAAGTATAATCTAAGAGTATCTTAGGTTGTGAATGGTTGAGACTAATGATGACAAATCATTAATGTAGACACCCCATTTTTGACCGTCCTCAAGACTTGGATGTCACCGTTTGAACACTCGGTGATCATCCATGTTTGTGTTCGTTTGGAGTTCCCGGAGGCCTCGGCTCGCGCGCCTTGCCTCAGGATCCCCGAACTCGGCTGTTTAGTGTCTGGTTTTGCACCAAACACTTTTGTTTTGCCTTAGAGGGGCAGGGAATGCCTGGACTGCTTTGCCAGATACAGAGTCGCCACCTAAATATTTTATTTTTGGGGGAATTTAGGAAACCCTGACTCGGTGCCAAAGGCCACGTATCCGTAATCACCAAAGTTGCCTCGGCTCGGGAACTTGGGTACGATTGGGGAAGGTCAGCTATGAGCACCCCGTCTGGCCCGATCCGAAGATCGGCCTCTACTAACCATGATATCCGTTTTTGAAAACGTTATGTGTTCTTATTCCGGTTATTAGCCTAGAATTACTATGTTATGCGCACAGCAAACAAGTATAGACTAGATTGCCTAATTTGGGAATAAGCATTGCATATCCGATTGTTTTGGAAAAATGTTTTGGAATTTGCTACTCGCAAGTACGCTAAAACACGGATTTCAATGAGTCATCCCAACTTAGACAATCCAACCTTCACCCACAGGCATTCAAGCAGTTATATCACATAAACAGCTAGCCTCATGGTAATCATGCTATCATGGCAACACTCACACGCATGCAAGGATGCTAAAGCATAAATACTTACATCGTACTTCGTGCCAAAACAAAAACTAGTTAGTAATCACATGCATGATCCTAGTTCATGTTAAAAATGGCTAGTGCAACACATGCAAAGATGCAATCTAGACAGGCTCAGCTATTCTAAGATGGCATATGATGATGATACAACTAATATGTATTCGACTTGGAATTGAAGTACAATGCAGTTAGTACGATGCGCCGAGCCCGATACATGCAAGACAAATGTATGGATGCACGCATGCATAGCATAAGGTATGCTAAATTAAATATGCCCTAACACTAACCATCGAAAGCAGGTAAGTAAAAGGGAGAAAGAAGTGGGGATTGGAAGACATGCACACTCACCCACACTTATTACAAGTTCACCCTCGCTCGGAGGGACCAAAAGAATAATACAACGACCGAAAGAATAATACGAATTAACTAACTTGCAAGCCAATTAATTATTACAAATCACCTAATTAATTAACAAATTAACTAAGCATGAGAAAAGTAATGAAAAGGGCCTCGGGAAGAAAGTTCGATGCACACGTGCTAGGGTCTTGCTCGGAAGTACACTACCATGCATAGGCTGCCTCTGTTTTTCCTGCACTGTTTCTTGGAAGACTGCCAAAATCTCAGAATTGCTTCCCTGGCCATTGGAAGACACCACCGGCTGAATAGAATCATCACCGGCTGTGGTGTGTAACCATCGGCTGTTTATGAAGCTATCGGCCCAAGAAGGATTACCGGTCGGCAGTAAACACTGCCGGTCGGCAGAAAGTTCTTGCAGAATCTGCAATTGACAGCAACAGAGGGCAAGGCAGAGCATGGCAATGCAATTCAAGCAATGTATGCACCAATCACACCCCTTATCATGTTTATGACTCAAAGGGCCATGATCCTTGGTTCTTGGACCATCAATCGCGCATTTCAATGCGTGATGACCCAAAGAATCAAGTGTGCATTTTGATATGGAATGCAATGCACATTAACAAGCCAATGGGACTCCACCTCTATCACAAGCATTTCAAGAGGCCAAGCATGCATGCAAATGGAATGCAATCCTAGGCATGTGAGCTAAGGATGCGACATGGCAATGCAATGCATTCATGCAATTATGTAAGCAAATACAATCTAAGTAACAAGGCAAACAAGCATGCCACAACTATGCAAACTACTTAGAGCATGCAAGATGTAATCTAATCATGCAACATGCTAGTAATTTGACCAAGGGAATGCATGCCAAATGCAAATGATTTCAAACATGCAAACACGCAAAACCAAAAGCAAGCGAACATGGGATAATTGTAACAACACTTGAATGACTACAAGGGATGGACTTACAATATGTGGGGGCTCTAAGTTCGTAGAGTCCAAAACAGTTGCCAAAACTTTCAAAGATGTGGACCAACACACATACAGACATGCCATGCTAAGGGCCTAAACACTTAAGCATCAGAAGGGCATTCTTTTAAGAACAGCTTTAAAAGGGCGAATAATCATGAATGGCGACATGCCATTAAGCTCTTGAAAATCATGCCAAGAACATTGGTGCCAAACCGAGCAACAAGATAGGCTCTAAACATGCAACAAATTGGCCGCGAAGCATTCAACGCAAGAGGGGGGGGGGGCTTTAACGAATTTTTTTTTGAAGTATTGACAACACTACCAAGCCAAACATGGCATGAATTTAATGACCAAAAACAGAGTTTTAAGCAATAAAACAAAGCTAAAAGTACCACTTAGATGGCACTTCTAAATGGCTTGAATTCAAAGCGATGCACAAAATGCACTTCCAAGGAAGCATTAACAACACAAGCTTCATAAGGCATCAAGGAGGCATCCAAGGGCAAGGCATTACAAGCATGCTAAAGGGACTTGAAATGATGCTACAAATGCGTGCTAAACCACTGAACATTAAAGCAAGTAACACATGCTATACCCTACATATTAAGGCCAACAAGCAAGCAAAGGGCTATAACTAAATATGGAAAACCATGAATCAAAGAGCCCAAGATAGACCTAAGCTGTTAAACATGACCAAAAACTTCACAAAGCTAGCCAAAATATGCAACCATGGTGGTCCAAAGGCAAAGAGTCCAAATCTAGCAAATATAGAGGAATACAAAGCAAGTGTATGATGCATGCCAAGGGTCAACAAACCAGCATGGGACAGAGGTAAAACATGCTAAATAAACACCAAATACCTACTGAAATAGAGCCAACACATGTTAGAATGAGGTGCTCCTTTGGAAGGCCATGCAAGGGGTTGTTATACACATGCAAGAGGGACACTCAATATGACCAAAACAACTCTGGAAATGGCTTATGGGGGTCCTAAAACCCACTGAAAAATGCCTGAACTGAGCTCAAGAAGTGTGCAAATATAGGCCCCTTTGTAAGGCCAAAAAGGGCATCAAACAAGACAACAAGGAGAGGGGATGGCCCTCTCCTTCTTAAGACCTTAAACCACCATCCTCACCACTGAAATCCCTCAAGATTTCAGTGGTGAAGAGGCCCAAACAAGGTGGTCCCGGAGCTCACTAAAAATGCACAAAAATGAGGCCAAACAAGGCCTAAGAGGGGTCAAACAACCCCAAACACCAAAGTGGTCTTAATGAAGTATCTTAAACACAAAAAAATAAAACTTTTTTATGTTATACACCAAACTCAAATCAGCAAGAAAGACAGGCTAAAATGAGCAAGAAAGACATGCCGAACTTCTCCCAAACTAGTTTTCTCCTCTCCTTTCCTCTTTTCTTCAACTCCAAACCCCTAAACAAAGTGTTTTGAAAGACTTTTCAAAGATTTCATCTCTCTTTCATTCATCTCCAACTTGTCCTTGCTTGGTTTACCGAAAAGCGTAACATTTATCGAAATGTGAGCGTCGGAACATCGTAGGAATTTTATTTTCAAAACATTTTGAAAGAGATGATTTTAAGATCTAAAATCTTTTGATCAAGATTGTTTTGGTCCAAAAGGGGTATGAAGTTGGGATTTGACTCTCTCATTGCTGACGAATTTGAACCTTTGCCCTGCACACCTTTCTCCACAAAGTAAACCATCAGTAACGCCCAAGTCTTAAGGGCAGTCAAAAATGGGGTGTCTACAGTTGCCCCTCTTTGACAGAACTCGAAAGTCAAGAAGTGATGTGAGTGAATGTCAAAGCTCAGAGACGACCCATTTTTGGCAAGGCCGAAGACTTGGACAAACAAACAAAATACCGATAAATGAACGGTTGTACCCGCAGGCTGCCTACGTATCCCTTTGCAAGGAATCAAACCAACGTAGTTCAGGGGCAGGATACAAATGATATGAAAGAAGACTTTGATAATTGGACTTGTACGTTACGCGAAGCCGGTTTGTATTCAAAACAATGCAATGTACTAACAAGTACAGGTGAAGTGCACAAGATAGCGCGATAGAATGCATGCAAAATGCAAGTAAGGTGCACAAAACAGTGCGACGCAATGAACTAACAAATGCTACAAGCATTTTCTATGCAAGATGAGAGAGAGCATGTAATGAAATGCACAAGATAGTGCGATGCGCAAGAGAGCGCGAGTGTAAACTGCACAAAATAGTGCGATGCACAAAATAGCGCGAATGAAACAATGTGATGCACAAAACAGTGCGATGCACAAGAAAGCGCGAAAGTAAATTGCACGAAACAGTGCAATACGCTAAACAGCGCGAGTGTAAATTGAAATGCACAAGAAAGGGCGATACGCTGAACAGTACGATTGATTTTGAAATGCACAAGACAGTGCGATACGCGAAACAGCGTGATTGAAATGCACTAAACAGTGCGATACGCTAAACAGCGCGAGTGATTAAACTGCACAAAATAGTGCGATGTGCAAGAAAGCGCGAGTGATTTGAAATGCACAAGACAGTGCGATACGCTAAACAGCGCGATTGATATGCAATGCACAAAATAGTGCGACACGCTAAACAGCGCGATTGATTTTGAAAGGCACAAGACAGTGCGATACGCTAAACAGCGCGAGTGATTTTGAAATGCACAAGACAGTGCGATACGCTAAACAGCACGAGTGATTTGAAATGCACAAAACAGTGCGATACGCTAAACAGCGCGAGTGATTTTGAAATGCACAAGACAGTGCGATACACTAAACAGCGCAATTGATATGCAATGCACAAAATAGTGTGAGTGAGATACAACCACAAGATGCACAAGACAGTGCTAGTGAGATACAAAGTGTAAGTGCACAAGACAGTGCGAGTGAATGCATGTTCTATGCAAATGAGGTGCATTTTCTATGCAAGTATGGAAGAGTGCATTTTCTATGCAAAAGATGCGAGCATTTTCTATGCAAGAAACAGGAGCATATTCTATGCAATATTGAAAGCATATTCTATGCAGAATCGAAAGCAAGCATATTCTATGCATAAATCCTAACGATGCGCAGCACACATGTAACAGAAGTGTATATGAAAGTGCACATTCTATGCAATGGAAGGGCATCAAACATGTACTCTGGTGCCTCCGATTTACCTTTCGGAGGACTATGTAACACACTCAGTTCAAAAAGGGCACACCCTGTTTATGTTGGCAAGAGATAACATCTGCTGCTGCTTTAATTGCCATTCTGACTTGAAACAGGCTTACACTTGGGGTCGAGATACACTCATGCTCCAGAGAAATGGCGAGGTCTGGGAGGTGCACCTGAAATGCAGTCTCGGATCTTGCCAAAGCTGGAACACCTTGAGATGCTCCAAATTTTCCTTTTTTTCTTTTGCTTTGCAGTCTGGAACCTACATAGCTTCAGATAGGTCCTTGTTCTACTGTTCACACTTATCGGGGGTGGACCCTGCAGTTTTATGAAAGAACAAATACTGTTTTGCACAAATGTGGAGAATGGCACAGCACTCTGAGCACAAGATGATTTTTTGGAAATTGAGAAATGAGTTCTTAACCGGGTATTGAGCCGACGACTGGCCACAACCAAAACGACTCGACAAGGGAAAAACAAAGGTAAACACCCTAAACACATCGAGTAACACTCGAAGCGACTCAAAACAAGAATCGAGACAGACAAAATAAAACACAAGACTCAAATGTGCACATGGAGCCTGTTTCCCCGAGTATTGTTTCCCACCCTTTTTAATTTGTGATTCTCACATCGCTCGGCCCTCAGGCTCTGTTTTTCTGAAAAAGCCCTTTTTCTCACTTTTTCTCTCAACACACATCTCTCTATTCTTTAATCTCTCATTTTTCGTTCCTCCCCAGGGTGGTTGATGAATAAACAGGAAGTTGCGGGTTCTTGCCCCAAGCATTCTGCTAGATTCTCTTCTTCTGCTCACAACAGTGAACTTTCTCCCACAGAGGGGTTGCGATGCGGCTGGATGTGCAGCAGATCTGCAATCGACATTGGTTGACGATGCTCTTATTCGGGAGTTTGGACGTGATTAGATCTGTCTAAACAAAGGAGTGGAATATCTTGATCCGTTCCCGTTCGTGCTTCGCACTTGGCTTGATACCTCGTTGTGTGGAGGATGTGAGAGCCTTCTGCCCTTTTGCGGTCAGCTTCAGTGGTGCCCTTTTCTGGCAGGTAGAGTGCCCTTTCTGGCAGATGCATTGACAACGGGAGAAAGACAGGAAGCCTGACTCAACTGTGTCCCTAGTTCATTATTTTGACCATTTTTTGTTTTGGTTTTCTACTAAAACAATTTTGACCAACATGAGAGTTAGATTAACATGTTTGTTCGATTTTCTGATTTAAAATCATGCAAGTCAGGTTGTGAGCACTGAAAATTTTCCTGTTTTAGGTTCAAGAAATGGTTCAGTTTTGGAAAAATGGAATAATTTTCAAGAGAATTAGTCAACCTTAGTAAAAATTCTCAAAAACTATTTTCGCAAACGACTACTGCTCAATGAGCATGGAACTTACTCTTGAGATGCACAACCTCAGATTGGAAGGAAAACTGCCCCTTGTCTGAAGGACACTGCATGGCAACGGAAAGTTGCCCCTTGTTTGAATGGCACTGTAGCGTATTAAATGGCAACGGAAAGTTGCCCCCTTGTTTGAATGGCACCACAATGTATTATAGTCAGTCCTCAGAGTGACGAACACAACCAAACTCTTGGATACAGAGAAGGCGAAGATCATCGAAACCATTACATGGACATAATCAATTTGGAAGTGTTTGTGGCTGGACTTCAGGATGAAGTTGCCTACGTATCCCAAACATGGGAATCAAGCCTTACGTAGTTCCGGGTTAAGGTACACTCGGGTATTAACCTCTCCTTTTTAGGCTCTAACTTTTGCCAAGGCGCCCGTTGCGGGTTTTCGACCTTGCGAGCTTTGTTCTTCTTTTTTTTTTCAATTTTTTGTATCTTTTCATTCTTTTTTCTTTTTTCATTTTTTATTTTTTTTTCTTTTCTCTTTTTTTTTCTTTTATTCTTGTTGTTATTTTCTTTTCCTCTTTTTTTTGTTCTTTTCTCTTGCTCTAACTTTTGCCTGGGTCGCCCTTCCGAGTTTCCGGCCCAGCGAGCCTCTCAAAGGGTAAAAGTGTAACAAGTCCATGCCAAATGGTTTTAGGGTTTTGAAGCCATCCGTATCCAGGAGAGTGGCTGTTGCATTGACTTACTGAATGACCCATCTTCGGCTCTTCGAGCAAATCGGACATTTTTGCCCCTAGTTTGGAGGGGTGCTTCTGTTCTAACTTTACAGGCTTCTTCTGATGAGATCTGATCTTCTTGATCTGACTTTGGTGCCTCTTGTTCGGGGGCTGCTTCGAATCTGGCCACACAGGCCTCTCTTGATGGTCGATCGTTGAACACTCCGAATTGTGGTTCAAGGCTTTAAAACAAGGGCTCGAGTCTTGAGGCTGAGAGCGATCCTAAGCTGCACAATCTCAAGAGCGATCCCACACAAGTCTTCGCAGGACCGCGCAAAACATACAAACCCACCGTATAAAAACCGTCGGTGGCAAAAGAGATTCTCAAAAAAAAGTGCTACATAGGCTTAACGCCCCTAGACGATAAGACGGTCTCGAGAATGTCATCAAAAACAAATCGCAATGTCATCTTACTATACCTGATTTCCCAAAAACCGATTAACACTTTGAAGCAAAACGCGTGAAACATATTCTGAATGTAGTCGAGGCAAAATATCAGTACAGTTCACCAATCAATATCAATCTGTTGTCATCGGTTTCCCAAGCGTCAGACAAGCAAAGAATACGGACAACACCACCAGCATGTTCCTTAAGACACCCAACACTGGATTTTCCACATTCAGTTCATCATAACCACATATATCCTCAATAGTTGAGGGTTGGTTCAGTGCAGTGTTCATGGTTAGAATCCAATCTGTTGATAGTCTTACAAGGGTCTTCAAATAATCAAGTTTCCAACGGATTCAAGTTTCGGGTCTATCAATTTTTCTGCCAGAATAATCTGCCATTTATTTATAAACATCCGTGATCCCTTCTTAACAAAATCAACTCAGATAGAGACTCTTATCAAATTCAACCCAAGCAAAGGTCTTGTCAAATTTAATAAACAAAGGTTCCATCACATTATTATCCCAAATGCGGGGTTCTATCAGGCAAAATCAGACAAAGGTTTCTATTGGATCGAATTAGATAAAAGTTTTTCTCAAATGGGTATTTAGTTCTGTCTAAGGCACACTTCGTTACTTAGGTACATGGCTGATAATTTCACAACTGTCCTAAGGTTTATCAGTTCTCAAAGTCAAATCAGGGTCATTCATCAACAACTGTTTTATATCAAAATGACTCAGGTCATGTACAATACGACATTGTTCACATAAGTCCAGGTGTAGATGCATTTGCATGCAGTTGTTTCATATCAAAAAGGTATTGTATTCATAATCAAATCAGCAGTTCCCAAATAAGTCTTATATCAAACACATAAAAAGTTTGTGCATCAAGTAACACGGTAAAACAAGGTTCCTCAGTTACACATAAAACATAGGATTGTCACGCAAAAGTTCCAAAATCAGGTCACAAAACATAGACGTTACGAGTCAAGCCTCAGTTTAGTCACACAGTTCAAGCTCAATTTTCTACCAGTTCCGCAATACATGATCCATAATTTGCAGAGTTTATTATTGGGGTGCTCAACTTAGTTATACAATCACAAGGTCACAAATCAAGTGCGTTTAGTCATTGACGACAGTAGTATAAAAATCACCCTGAGCAAGGTTTAGATGTACAGGTGCATGTGCAGAGTTAATCAATATCCCAATACATATTCGTAATTTTCCCAAAATGAAGCATACACATTTCAATGAATACGGTCTCGATCTATGGGTCTAACCAATCTAGATACACGTGCAGTAGATATGAAGGAAGATGCCGATCCGAATCAAATAATATCCCAAGCAAAAATGTACACATGATTACTAATTTCAGAACCAATCAACACATAGGCATTCGTTTATAAACAGCATAGATACCTGGGATAACAATCGCAGTATTCTGAGTGCTTTCTAGACGAGTACAATTACTCTATCTTGATTAGCAATTCCCACCATTGGTACGAATTCAACTGAGGCAGAAGATTTACTCGCATTTGTTCAGTTCAGGGACAATTCGTTACCATATGGTCCATTTACCACACCTATAACAAGCCCCCGAAATCCGACAACGACTCCTCGGCGTTTCTTACACTGGTGGTGGCAAAAGTTCTTACCATAACAGCAACTGACGTTGTTGTCTTAAGATCTCTGCCATTTCTTGTACATTCTTTCCAGTCTATCAGGTGGGCTGTAAAGAGTCTGCCAACTCGTATGCCCTTACTTTAATCACGTTCTACAACAACCTCTTATTAAATCATGCCCAATACGGGATGTCCAATACAAAAATAAACACATGTCACACATAGGCACGTCTTTATATTCTCATTTCACATATCGTACGCTAATTAATCACATAGCGTAACAGATTAATTGCATACTTATCAGATATCGCATGTTGAACATTTACTAAGTAATATATACTCACATCATGTTCATATTTTTACATAGACACTCGTAGGCAAAATTGAATGCACCATAAACAACTTTCATGGTTCATTTGTTTATGTATGTGCATATTATAACAAAACAAACTTGTTGTACACATTAGTGTAACAATTCATATCTCATATTCAAATCATATGTGGTATTTCCTTTTAGCGTAACATATCATGTTGGTCAAGCATTGCAGCATATCTCATACAAGGCCATGGTATTATTTCCCTCGGGCTAGGCTTCATGACCATAAGCCACAGTATTATATCCCCTGGGCGAGGCCTCCACTAAGATACCACAATTATGTTCAAGGAGAATCTAGGAAATCATTCATTTTATACCAAACATAGCATTATACTTAATACAGAGATTCACAAGTATGCATACACCAGAGAGCATAGTACTCAAAGGTTTACCATGCAAGCAATTTTACAAATTATAGCACATGACTGTTCATACCGAAACACTTAAGCATATTCTTGATCTTCCAGATTTATATTTATCACGTGAATGCATCCTAGATCTTTTCTAGACGCTTATTGCTCTCTTGGAACAGTGTGTGAGTTATTAACTCGTGCTCTGATTACCACTCTGTCACGACCAAACAAGCCCCTATGGGTTAAGGCCATAACCGGCAGTAATCACAGATTACCTACGGCCTCAAACCAAATAAGATAAGACTCATCAGAGAAAAAGGGCCAAACGGAAGCAAATTTTAAAACTTTGGTCCATAGAGTTGGCTTATATGCACGTCATAACATTCCAGACATATGTACGTAAATAACTCACGACAGAAAACATAGTGACATAAGTTCTGTGCAAACAGGATCATTCAAGACTAAAGTCAACCCATCAAGCTATTGTATAGATATACACAAAGTCCTCGCTAACATGACAAAATATAAATACATAACAAAAGGCGAAGACGGGTCTCTACGTGAGACACAAGGGCTGACTCTCAAAACCTTTGTTTGCTCCTCACAGACTTCAACTAGAGGCTGGTTTGGACTTCTCTTGGCTCACCTAACAAGAACATTGAATGAGCTGTGAGCGGAAAGCCCAGTGAATAATACCAAATCAAACACAGAAGTTACATAACAATGTAGAAAACATGTTCCAAACGGCCTTGGCCCAATTCTATTTCTATTTAACAGATATATATAACTATACGAAATGCAAATCAAGTGACTGAGTTCCAAACATTCTGCCCTTGGCCCATTCAGATTTCCATTCATGTCAAAACGGCCTTCGGCCCGTTCATTTACGTCAAAACGGCCTTCGGCCCATTCATTTCTATCAAGATGGCCTTCGTCGCCCATTCGTTTACGTCTAAATGGCCTTGGTCCATTACATTTATGTCAAAAGGCCTTCGGCCACTCATTCAGTGTCAAAACGACCTTAGTCCAGTTCATATATGTCAAAACGACCTTCGGTCCACTCATTTCTATCAAACGACCTTCGGTCCATTCATTTTCTGTCAAAACGGCCTTCGGCCCACTCATTCATGTCAAAACGACCTTCGCGTCCACTCATTTCTATCAAAACGACCTTCGGCCCATTCATTTCTGTCAAAACGGCCTTCAGCCCACTCATTCATGTCAAAACAACCTTCGGTCCACTCATTTCTATCCAAAACGACCTTCGGTCCATTCATTTTGTCAAAACAGCCTTCGGCCCACTCATTCATGTCAAAACGACCTTCGGTCCAACTCATTTCTATCAAAACGACCTTCGGTCCATCATTTTCTGTCAAAACGGCCTTCGGTCTATTATGTTTATCAAAACGACCTTGGGTCCATTTATATTTATTCATATCAGACTTACGTCCATAATCCCAATTAGCAATTCATAAAGCTTATAAGGAATAGACAATTGGACATTCCCAAGCATTCAAATATCGATTATACTCACAGTGATCGGCTTGTGGATTTGCCCTGGAGCTTGACCCTACACGTTTCATGAAACACAAAAGGGTCATTAACAGTTCAATCCATTCTTTAATTCACATATTTCCTCTTTTAGGCTTTATTATTATCTCATTAACTCATTTTACAATGCTTAACACATGCCTAAGAGTGCTTGCAAGTGAAAGGAACGGAAAACAGAACACAAAATGTAAAAACAGGATTTCAGAAAATAGGGTCCCCGCTCGAGCGGTGGACTTCCCGCTCGAGCGGACCCTTAGGTCTGCGAAATATTGGTTGCCTTCTATTCCAACTCGAGCGTGAACGCGGCCGCTCGAGCGGACTGCTTGTCTACATAGCTCCCCGCTCGAGCATTAACTTTCCCGCTCGAGCGGGAACCATGTCTGCAGAAAATGCTGGGAGCTCGATTTATCCGCTCAAGCGGCACTTCACCCGCTCGAGCGGACATCGAAAATCTGGGTTTTCCAGATTGAGTTCTTGAGCTTCATCTCGACATTCAAAGGCTCTAAATGCATGATTTCTCGTCCAAACTTCACATAATCATGTACCAACATGGTACAAACATAGAATTACAACATATTGAAGCTTAATTTCATAATTTATCTACATGCATGGCTCATTTTCCACCAACTCATTACCAATGTAACCATTTCATGCATTCAAAGCTTCTATTTCCATGGATCGTACATGCATGTGACAGATAACCTTCATTCTTGTCTCATATGATGAAAAGATGGTCAAATACATGGATTTCAACCAAATTGCAACATGAGTCATGTATTCAAGCTCAATTATGCAAATTCAAAACAATACATACATGCATGCATATATAGTCTTCAAATTCATCAAAACCAACTCCTTTCATGGTCTAGATCACAAATTAATCTTCAATTCACGAAATCACAACTCAAATTCATGAGTTAGGGGTTGGTTACTCACCTAGGAGCTTTATTCTTCCAAACTCTAGTCAATTCTTGACTTAAATCTTCAAATTCCCAAGCTAAGCCAAAAATTGCTCAAGTCTCTTCCTTTCTCTCTCTATAGCCAGCCCTCTCTCTCACTCTCAGTTGTCTAACTCAGATTTTTGAGTTTTAAGAGAGCTAAAGAGAGTGCAATGCAAATATACAACAAGAGCCCACTAACAAATATTTTAATATAAAGTAATGGGGTACTTAATTTATCAATTTAATCAGTTTAAATTGACCAGAATCAATTTTCAATTAAATTTCACTGTAGGCCTCTAAAAATTATGCCAACCACGATGGCGTAATCAATTTCGAGTCCTGTGGCCGATAAGGCCCTCAATTTAATTCCAAAGCAGATTATTCAAACAGATATTCCTACGGTGGACAGATAGAATTCTAGAATCACATATATCGCATAATGGCACACCAAATCATATCAAGCATATAATCAAATTCATATAAGGGCCAATTAACGCATTACGGAACAGGGGTATCACAGCTTATTCCCAAATTAGGCAATCTAGTCTATACTTGCCTGCTGTGCGCATAACATAGTAATTCTAGGCTAATAACCGGAATAAGTACACATAACGTTTTCAAAAAACGGATATCATGGTTAGTAGAGGCTATCTTCGGATCGTGCGAGAGGGGGTGCTCATAGCTGACCTTCCCCAATCGTATCCAAGTTCCCGAGCCGAGGAACTTTGTGATGACGGACACGTGGCCTTTGGCACCGAGTCAAGGTTTTCTAAATTCCCCAAAAATAAAATATTTAGGTGGCGACTCTGTATCTGGCAAAGCAGTCCATGTTGGCACTTCTTTTCAAAAAATCTGTTTCTCAAACGATTTGCCCAGATTTGGACTCTTTGGTTTAGAATTAAGAACCGTGACACAAAATCGAGTCCAAACTGTAGTGAGGCCCACGAGCGCGTCTACAGTTTCTGGCGACTCCGCTGGGGATGTTAGAAACTTGACTCGAACGCGTGATATCCTGTTTTGATTTCATTTATGTGTTTCTTTGCATTGCATGTGCATTGGTGCGCCTAGGAACACAGTGTTTGCCATCTGCCATTCCTGAACGGTTTGCCGGAGGCTTGTCTTGTCAAGACATGACCACAAGGCTGACCGGTTATGGGCTCTGACATATTGAGAACACAAACCCTGGTTTTACCGGGGCACCCTTTTTGACCATTCGACCTAGTGCATATTCGAAAATTATAGTGACCATTCCAAGCTAGGACAAGTTGCTTACCGGATTATAGGTTTGTTTGAAACTACTGTGTACATAGTGAAACCCTAGCTCCTGACAAAATAGGACAAGGAAACCCTACCCCTCTGTAGGGGTGTTTTGGATCTCTTTACTTGCTATGTGCTTTAGAGTGTATCTCTACAGGAACGTACACACCAGTTTGCAAGTCTGGGTATCAGGCCTTGTGGGCATCAGATCAGTATTTGGGGAATCAGTTTTACCTGAGGGTATCAGTTTTGGGACAGATATTGCGGGAACAGTGATCAGTATTGAGCACAATCATTCCGCTATGCTCATATTCCGTCCCAGTAAAATTGAGCTGAGATGTTGTCTGTTTTCTCTTTTGCTAGGTAGTCCTGGAACCATAGCTTCAGAAGGCTCCGATATCCCCGGGGTACATTGGACTAGTGTTGATAGACTTTGTTAGGTCAGAAATTCAATTCAAGGGCAACCAGTGTTCTTTCGCGAGGCAAGGCAAAGAAAGGCCAGTCAGGGCTCACCGGTTCATCTGATCCGTCAGTTGCCAGTCACATCACCTTTGTTCAGACTCAGCAGACCATGATGGCCCAGGGTTCGGAAGAATTTGTGGCCGTGATAGCAGCGTTAAATCAGGGAACTGCCATGCAAGCTGAGACCAGTATTGAAATGCAGCGTCCATCTGGGGCATCTGCCTCACATCCAGCTTTGGGACCCCAGCCAAACTTTGACCCACTTCTGCTAGTTGAAGATTTGCAGTGTCCGATCCTCGAGAAAGGTTGACTCAAGCTCAGGTGCTCAGACCCCTGGTACAGCCTAATGAGAGGCTTTATTCCCTGATGTTAATGAGCTCAATCCGACTGCAATGAAAATTGCAACCTTGAGAAGCAATTCAAGAAGGCACAGGGCCTTAATTCTATTCCCAACATTCAGGATGGGCACACTGAGTCTGCCGTACGGCTCCCAGACAGATTCAAAATGCCATATATTGACCGTTTCGACGGGTCGGAAGATCCAACGGTACATATCCGACTTTTC
Source organism: Camellia sinensis (assembly GCF_004153795.1). Lineage (NCBI taxonomy): Eukaryota > Viridiplantae > Streptophyta > Magnoliopsida > Ericales > Theaceae > Camellia > Camellia sinensis. The sequence continues at coordinate 837,989 of NW_021024961.1, forward strand.
TTGGATGTCCTGAAGCCGATGGGTCTGACTAAGCCATAGAAACTCTCTCTGTATGGAGAGAACCCTGTCGGGTGTAGCAGCCACTTGGTATGCCAAGTTGGAGGATACAGTGAAGCAAGACTGGAAGAATTGGCTGAGGCCTTTGTCGATCAGTATTCCTACAATACCCAAGTTGAAATGACCATCCAAGAACTTTAAGCAACCCGCCAGAACCCAACAGAGCCTTTTGTGGAATTTGTTGTGAGGTGGAGAGCAAAGGCAGCACAGATAACAGATCATCCTTCCGAGAGGGATCAAGTGAGATGATGGTGCGAAACCTTGAGCATGATATGTTGCAAAAGTTGATAGTCGCTCCGCTAGTCACTTTCAAAAGTTTGCATGAACTGGGGGTTCAGGTCGAGAATGCGTTCAACACAGGGATCATTCCCAGAACAAGTAACCAACAAGAAGGTGATTTCAGGAGTACCAATGCTGGTAGTAACGCTATTCCAAACCCACCGAAATCAATACAATAGCCACAGCCAACCCTTTTGCCAATCCAAGCCTACAAACAGCCGGCCCAGCCTGAGCTCAGGGAAAACTTTCACCCCCCTCTATATGAGCTTGACTAGTGCACTAAAAGCCTTGATGGGAAGAGGGCATCTCAAGCCCTCGATCCTCAACCTCTGCCTGACCCACTCCCAGCCAGACATAACCCCTCAAGTACTGTGTGTACCATCAGCAGCGTGGTCATGGCACCGACCATTGCTACCGCCTTCGTCATGAGATCCAAAATCTCATTGACAACCGGACGATAGCTCCACTTTCAGCCCCAATGATCAAGTACCTCATCCACATCTTAACCTAATCCACACACTGGCCGTCCCTTACGACCCCAACGTATACATCACCCCATCCATCTACCCAAGCCTAATGTGTTTATCCCAGAGAGCCTGAACTTATGCATGATGGGTGCATCTGAACTCAATCATTTCAAACCCATGAGCCCACTACTTCTGAGCTGATGAGAATGATCGAAGATTTTCAGAGAACTGTGGCAAATCTGGCCTTTGGGGTTTGGCCCCATCATCAACCACATCACATACCAGGGAGTTCATATCTAAAGGCTCCCCAACTTCGGGACAAGTTGCATTAGAAGAAGGCCAATCTCTTGACAAAGTGGAAGCGACTGGTAAGAACAAAGTAGAGGTAGGCAATGGTCCCCATGAACACCTTTGGTGGGATATTGAGGCTTTGAAAGCCTGAGGGACTGAACAAAGAGCAAGTCCTCGCAGTTGTTACAAAAACTGTGGATGACACTTTCGCCATTCAGAATGAGAGCAGTCTGAATCAAGGGGCAAGCCAGGAGAAGGGCCTTTGTACAAGGAATGTTCCTTTCAGCCCTAATCCATGCTCGAAAACGATCAGCAAACCCAGTCAACGCATGCCAACCCTTTTGCTGGTGCATCCAGCAAAACTCCACAAACCTCAAAAACACCACCTCGAGGCCAGAGGGTGTTCGCAAGGCGGCCTTTAGGATCCTGATTAGAGAGGGGGATTTGAAACCCTTGGAGCCGCGACCACTGCCAGATAGACTCCTCACTCCCATGATCTGACCAAGTACTGTGCCTTTCATCAGCAAGTCGGCCATGTCACTGATGGTTGTCTCCGTCTTCGCCACGAAATACAAGATCTGATTGACAATAAGGTCATCGTCGCACCAACTCAGCAAAGTCTATCGGCGCTTGATCAGTGAACTTGTGGGGGATAATGTGATGTGATCAGGGGATGAACCGGCTGCGGGTGGCGCTCAGTTTACTCCGGATGTGGCGTATGGCACGCACTGTTTTGAGCATTTGCAAATATTAGTTTTGTACTTTCTGACTTGGGTATTGGGTCAGTCTTGTCGTTTTGTTTTGAGTCAGTCTTTTCATACTGAGTCAGTCGGGGTCTGTCTTGTTGTATCGAGTCAGTCCTGTTTTGTTAGAGTCAGGTGATTTCGGGGGTGTTACCTCGGACATCACTTGCTTTGTTTGTGTTTGTCTTTTCGTTTTCTTTTGAGTCTGTTTCTGTCTTGGACGCAGTTACACCAATAGATCTGAATGGAACAGCAGTAATTTTCACACTCTTGTGTTTGCTTCTGCCGTTGTGCCAGTCGTGCCAGAAATTCTAAATGAGATGGCAGTATTTGACTAGAAGCTGTGTCTTTTCTGCACCTTGAATTCATTGCATCGACCTAAGTTTTCCAAAACTTTTTTCGAAACATTGTGATAAAAAAAAAAACGAAGAGGAAGGAATTCCTCGGGTTTTGCAAAATTTGATCAATTGAGAGAAGAGAGGCATGCTAAGCCCTTAATGATCGAGATCATGCTTGTTAATGTGAGTACTGAGACGGATCCTGACTTAATCCAGATTGGTTCTACACTGTCTTCGGCGCGAGCGATTTGTCACTTTCTTAAAAAATTTCAAAAAAAAATATTTGCGC
>NW_021024961.1:848324-874739 GCF_004153795.1 Camellia sinensis
GAGATTAATTTGTGATCTAGACCATGAAAGGAGTTGGTTTTGATGAATTTGAAGACTATATATGCATGCATGTATGTATTGTTTTGAATTTGCATAATTGAGCTTGAATTACATGACTCATGTTGCAATTTTGGTTGAAATCCATGTATTTGACCATCTTTTCATCATATGAGACGAGAATGAAGGTTATCTGTCACATGCATGTACGATCCATGGAATAGAAGCTTTGAATGCATGAAATGGTTACATTGGTAATGAGTTGGTGAAAATGAGCCATGCATGTAGATAAATTATGAAATTAAGCTTCAATATGTTGTAATTCTATGTTTGTACCATGTTGGTACATGATTATGTGAAGTTTGGACCGAAATCATGCATTTAGAGCCTTTGATGTCGAGATGAAGCTCAAGAACTCAATCTGGAAAACCCAGATTTTCGATGTCGCCCGAGCGGGTGAAGTGCCGCTGACGGATAAATCGAGCTCCCAGCATTTTTCAGACATGGTTCCCGCTCGAGCGGGAAGTTAATGCTCGAGCGGGAGCTATATGTAAGACACAGTCCCTCGAGCGGCCGAGTTCACGCTCGAGTGTGGAATAGAAGGCAACCAAGTACTTTCGCAGACCTAAGGGTCCGCTCGACGACGGGGAAGTCCACGCTCAGCGGGGACCCTATTTTCTGAAATCCTGTTTTTACATTTTGTGTTCTGTTTTCCATTCTCTTTCACTTGCAAGCACTTCTAGGCATGTGTAAGCATTGTAAATGAGTTAATGAGATAATAATAAAGCTAAGAGGAATATAGTGATAAGAACGGATTGAACTGTTAATGACCCTTTTGTGTTCATGAAACGTGTAGGGTCAAGCTCCAGGCATCCACAAGCCGATCACTGTGAGTAATATCGATATTTGAATGCTTGGGAATGTCCAATTGTCTATTTCCTTATAAGCTTTATGAATTGCTAATTGGGATTATGGACCGTAAGTCTGATTATTGAATATAATATAAATGGACCAAGGTCGTTTTGATAAACATAATAGACCAAAGGCCGTTTTGACAGAAAATGAATGGAGCGAAGGTCGTTTTGATAGAAATGAGTGCGTGAACCGAAGTCGTTTTGACATGAATGAGTGGGCCGAAGGCTCGTTTTGACAGAAATGAGATGGACCGAAGGTCGTTTTGATAGAAATGAGTGACCGAAGGTCGTTTTGACATGAATAGAGTGGGCTGAAGGCCGTTTTGACAGAAATGAATGGGCCGAAGGTCGTTTTGATAGAAATGAGTGGACCGAAGGTCGTTTTGACATGAATGAGTGGGCCGAAGGCCGTTTTGACAGAAAATGAATGGACGCAAGGTCGTTTTGATAGAAATGAGTGGACCGAAGGTCGTTTGACATATATTGAAATGGACCTAAGGTCGTTTTGACATGAAGAGTGGCCGAGGCCATTTTGACAAAAATGTATGGGCCAAAGGCCATTTTGACGTAAACGAATGGGCCGAAGGCCATCCTTGATAGAAATGAATGGCCGAAGGCCGTTTTGACGTAAATGAACGGGCCGAAGGCCGTTTTGACTGAATGGAAATCTGAATGGGCCAAAGGCCAGAATGTTTTTGGAACTACAGTCACTTGATTTGCATTTCGTATAGTTATATTATATCTGTTAAATAGAAATATGAATTGGGCCAAGGCCGTTTGGAACATGTTTTCTACATTGTTATGTGACTTCTGTGTTTGATTTGGTATTATTCACTGGGCTTTCGCTCACGCTCATTCAATGTTCTTGTAGGTGAGCCAAGAAAGTCAACCCAACTCTAGTGAAGTCTGTGAGGAGCAACAAAGGTTTGGAGAGTCAGCCCTTGTGTCTCACGTACGAGACCCGTCTTCCGCCTTTTGTTATGTATTTATATTTTGTCATGTTAGCGAGGACTTTGTGTATATCTATACATAGCTATGATGGGTTGACTTAGTCTTGAATGATCCTGTTTGCACAGAACTTATGTCACTATGTTTCTGTCGTGAGTTATTAACGTACATATGTCTGGAATGTTATGACGGTAATAAGCACAACTCTTATGGACAAGTTTGTTTAAATTTGCTTCCGTTTGGCCCCTTTTACTCTGATGAGTCTTATCTTATTTGGTTTTGAGGCCGTAGGTAATCTCGTGATTACTGGCCGGTTATGGCCTTAACCCATAGGGGCGGCGGTTTGGGTCGTGACAGAGTGGTTATCAGAGCACGAGTTAATAACTCACACACGTCCAAGAGACAATAGCGTCTAGAAAGAAATCTAGGATGCATTCACGTGATAAATATAAATCTGGAAGCATCAAGAATATGCTTAAGTGTTTCGGTATGAACAGTCATGTGCTATTATTGTAAATTGCTCTGCATGGTAAACCTTTGGAGTACGTATGCTCTCTGGTGTATGCAACTTGTGAATCTCTGTATTAAGTATAATGCTATTTTGGTTGCGGGTGCATCTCATTCCTTTGTGTCTGCTGCATTTGCATCTGTTTTGGAGTTGGAGTTAGCACAGTTAGCATCTCCCTTTTGCTTTATTCATTGCTTATATGTGGTTTAGTATATTTCTACTGGGCTGTGGCTCACCCTTTATGGGAACATCATTTTCAGGTTCAGGTGATAAGCTACCTCCAAGGACTTAGCTTGGAAGGACTTGGATTTTGAAAACTATTTTTAGTTTTTTTTTTTTTTTTTTCATTGTTAGTACATGTAAACACTCAAGCCTAGGGCTTTATTTATATTTGAGTTAGAACTCATACTTTTGGTGTCCAAGTGTTGGCTTGGAAAGATGTAAGCCGTTAGGGCATTTAATTTGATGTTACATGTAATGTTTTTGTTTAGTAAGACTCTGATGGATATTATAATGAATTATTGAAGTGTTTGCTTTAAATAATGCATGTCATTGATATATATAATGGGTTAATTTTTGAGGGCGTTACAGTTTTCATGAGACGGGGGCAGTGTTTAAACTCCCAACATGTTTTGCTTTGCTTTTGACTTGGATTTGGTGAGAATGCCGGGATCATTTGTATGTATATAAAGCTTGTCTTGAGAATATGATTGCCATGTGATTGTAGGTCCTTGATCTTTTGATCCTTGCTTTGAGCCTACACCTGAAGAACTAGGTGAGTGGTGCTTTTAATAAAGCTATGTTATACTGTTTTGATAAATCTTGCTTTGCTTTGTTTTGACGAAAGTATTTGTTAAGCATGAATGAATAGCTCCGTTTTGACGTATCAAGTATAAACTTTGTTTTGGTGTCATTCTTGAAAATTCCCTTGTGCTGGAGGACTCTAAACTTTCGCAGCACTAAGTATAAAAGGATACGGTCCTTTCTTGGAAAGACTATCGTGTTAAAGCGGGCTACGGGCCTAAGTAACACAAGACTATCGTGTTAAAGTGGGCTACGGGCCTAAGTAACACAAGACCATCGTGTTGAAAAGAGCTACGGGCTTAAGTAACACAAGTCCCTTGTGCTGGAGGACTATAAACTTTCGCAGTACCTTTGACTAATCGATTACGGATCGTGCAGTCTTTGTTTTGCCACTGACGGGTTACCACGTGGATTTGTTTGTTCGGAAAGCCTGATTGTGTTTTGCTGTTGTCAGTAAGCATCCCTTGAGAGTTGTAAGACTTTGATAGATGAATACGGTTCATCCCTTGTTTTGATAAAGTTTTGATGTGTTTTGCTTTGAAAGGATCTCGGCTAATATCGTATGGTTTTGGCATATTTTGTTTGGAAAAGACTTCGGCTATATTCATGCAAAACCTTTATTACTAGTACCATCCACTGAGTATCCAAGCTCACCCCTCTCTATATATATGTAGGTGATGAGCAGGACGGCGGCGACGCCTAGATGTGTTTTTGAAAGACTGTTTTGGATCCTTGATTTTTGTCGGCTTGTTTTGTATTCACGTCGGCGATGTCATTTCTTTTACGTCGGCGAATCTTGAAAATCATGCTTCTTGGCTTGTAATCACTGTATTTTGTATATGTCGGCTTGAGAAGCCTTTTTGATCAAGATGTAATACGTATTTTACCTTGTTGTATTCAAATTGTAAAGCTTTGTAAGGATGTATGCCATTACATTTGATCTATGCACTGCTCTTATGGACCACTTGCATTTTGATTTATTGCTTCCGCATTTGTGAGCCTCATTTATTATACTCTGATTGTGTTAAACTTTTGAAAGATGGCCTTCGGTAATCTCGGATTACTGGCCATCACGGCACCAAACTACTAGGGGCGGTTTGGGGTCGTGACAGAATGGTATCAGAGCACGCGTTCCTTACAGTACGTTATTCACACACTTTGAGTCCTAAAGAGCATAGGATTTCCCTTGGAAAGATGTTAGGATTGCATCATGGTGCTTGCTATTTGAAAGAGGTGTGCATTGTCTTGACATACCTATTTGTTACTTGCCTATGTGGTTACTTGCTTATTTGTTTTAAAGTCACACTTTGTATGCTCATAGCATCATGAGGAGAGGTAGACCTCCAATTAGCTGGGATCAGGCCGAAGACAGACTGGACAGATTGGAAAGATTAGTTGAAGGTTTGGCCCGCGAGTTGAGGCAAACCAGACAGCAGTACGCTAGTGCTACGTCGACTCAGGCCGAGCAGACCAACGGCCGAAATGTAGTTCCGCCTCCACCTCCTCCAGTGCCGCAAGTTCCCTCGCAGCCAGCCTTATATGGGGATGGCACAATAGCTTTGATCAGGGAATTCAAGAAGATGAAACCACCAAGATTCTCTGGGGGTATAGAGCCAATGAAGGCTGAGGCGTGGGTTTTAGAAATAGAAATGTTGTTCGAGATCTTTCCTAGCACCGACGCTCAGAAGGTGACGTTGGCAGCATTCACGTTAGATGATGATGCTCGCAGATGGTGGATGATGGTTCGAGAGAGCAATCCAGATCTGACCTGGACCCGATTCTTAGAGTTGTTCTACAACAAACACTTTTCCCTAAGTGTTCGAAACCGCAAGGCTACCGAATTTCAGACTTTGACGCAAGGCAATCGAACAGTGGCGGAATACGACCGCGCTTTTACTGAATTGGCGAGGTTTGCACCTCACATGGCCAACGATGAATACATGAAGGCCAGGAAGTTCGAGAGTGGGCTTCGTGGACCGATTCAAGACCGGGTTAACTTGCACAATATGCCGACTTACGCCGAAGTATTGGACAAAGCCATTCAGGCCGAAGCTAACCTGAATCGATACCAGAGCTCGGGGGAGAACCAGCGGAAGAGACAGAACTATGACAATCGTCGAGCACAGCTGGGCACTAAGAAGAGGACGAACATGGGCAGTGCTGGTAACCTAAGGCAGGAAGGTAGTGCTAAGTCGACGTGTTTGGATTGTGGGAAGCAACATTTCGGGGTTTGTCGTCGGACGTCTGGAGCTTGTTATGAATGCGGCGAAATGGGTCATTATGTGAAAGATTGCCCTAAGACAAAGGCTGATAACAACAAGAAGGGTGAGAATACCTCGGGCTCCGTCCAGAAGGGTAATGTTGGAAAAGGGCAGATGAGACAGGGCAGAGTATTTGCGCTAGTACCAGGGGACACTCAGAATGCTGAGACAGTGGTGTCATGTATACTCCTAATTTGCTCCCAAAATGCCTATGTGTTGATTGATTCGGGTTCTACGCATTCGTTTGTATATGCTAAGTTTGCCGAGAAAATTAATAGAGAACTAGAGCCCCTTGAATATGTATTATCTGTGTCTACCCCATCTGGGAGATCTATGATTGTTGTATCCATTTATAGAGCATGTGTTGTGATTGAGAATGTTGAATTGTTAGTAGATTTAATGCCTCTGGACATAACTCATTTTGATGTTATACTGGGAATGGTTTGGTTAGTCGCAAATCATGCATCTATTAACTGTGTTTCGAAAAGTGTCACACTGAGACCCCCAAACCTAGCCGAGGTTATTTTCCAGGGTAAAGGGATAGTGCCCCCACCTTACTTGATTTCGTCCATTAAGGCCTATAAGTTAATTCAGAAAGGGTGTCGAGGCTACTTGTGTAGTATACTGGGTGATCAGAATGGAAATGTTAATTTAGCCGACATCCCAGTTGTTAGTGAATTCCCCGACGTCTTCCCAAACGAATTGCCTGGCCACTTAGCCGATAGAGAAATAGAATTTACTGTTGACATCATATCGGGAACACAGCCGATCTCCAAAATACCTTATAGGATGGCCCCAGCTGAACTTAGAGAATTGAAACTGCAACTGCAAGACTTGTTAGATAAGGGATTCATTAGACCGAGCACTTCACCATGGGGAGCACCTGTTTTATTTGTTAAGAAAAAGGATGGCACACTCCGTCTTTGTATCGATTACAGAGAACTTAATAAGGTCACCATTAAGAACAAGTACCCATTACCTAGGATTGATGATTTGCTTGCTCAAAGTTAAAGCCGAAGATGTTGAGAAGACTGCTTTTCGAACAAGATATGGCCACTACGAGTTTTTAGTAATGCCTTTTGGAGTGACCAATGCCCCTGCTGCATTTATGGATTTGATGAATAGAGTCTTCAAACCGTATTTAGATGAGTTTGTAGTTGTTTTCATTGATGATATATTGATCTATTCCAAGAGTGTAGTTGAACATGAAAATCATTTGAGACTTGCCTTACAGATTTTGAGAGACTGGAAATTGTATGCTAAGTTTAACAAGTGTGAGTTTTGGCTTCCTACCACCTCATTCTTGGGTCATGTGATTAATGAAGAGGGTATCTCGGTTGACCCTAGCAAAATTGAAGCCGTAGTAAATTGGCCGAGGCCGACTAATGTGTCCGAGATTCGTAGTTTTCTGGGTTTGACAGGTCATTACAGGAAGTTTGTGAAGGATTTCTCAAGGATTGCAATTCCATTGACGTAATTGACTAAGAAGGGAACACTGTATGAATGGACTAAAGATCGGGAGTCAGCTTTCCAGGAACTGAAGATGAGGTTAGTTACAGCACCAGTACTCGTACTTCTACCAGGTAACGAAGAGTTTCATATCTATAGCGATGCTTTACATCAGGCTTGGGTTGTGTGTTAATGCAAGGGGATAAGGTCATAGCTTATGCATCTCGTCAGTTGAAACCCCATGAGAAGAACTATCCTACCCATGATTTAGAATTAGCGGCCGTGGTATTTGCTTTGAAGATTTGGCGCCACTATTTGTATGGAGCTTCTTGTCAGGTTTTTACAGATCATAAGAGTTTAAAGTACCTGTTCACTCAGAAGGAATTGAATTTGAGACAGAGAAGGTGGCTTGAGTTGTTGAAGGACTATGATATACAAATTCAATATCACCCAGGTAAAGCTAACAGCGTGGCCGACACTTTGAGCAGGAAGTCAGATGGAAATTTGGTGTGTTTGACCATGATAGCAGTGGAGCCGACTATTGTTGATGAGGTAAAGACAAGGCAGATGGAGGATAAATTCTTCGAGAAAGTAGCCAAGGAGATTGTCACAAACCCGAGATCAGGGTATACCATCGAAAATCAAGTGCTCAAGTTTGAAGGAAGGTTATGCGTGGCCGACATCCCAGAGTTGAAAAGGAGAATTTTGCAGGAAGCTCATGGTTCCAAGTTTGCTGTTCATCCAGGGAGTACCAAGATGTATCAAGATGTGAAGCGGACCTTCTGGTGGCCAAATATGAAAAGAGAAATAGCCGAATTCGTATCCCAATGTTTGCATTGTCAACAAGTGAAAGCAGAACATCAAAGACCAGCAGGACTTCTTCAACCTTTGCTGATTCCTGAGTGGAAATGGGAACACATCTCCATGGATTTTGTGGTGGGTTTGCCGAGGATGCAAAGAGGTATGGATTCAATTTGGGTTATCGTTGACAGGTTAACTAAGTTAGCACACTTCTTGCCAGTTAAAACTACGTTCAATGCCGACTGACTTGCCGAACTGTATATGAATGAGATTATTAGACTTCACGGTGTGCCGATGTCCATTGTATCAGACCGAGATTCGAAATTCGTTTCTAGGTTTTGGCAGAACCTGCAAGGAGCCTTGGGGACTGAGTTGAGGTTTAGCACAGCTTTCCACCCCCAGATTGATGGGCAAACGGAAAGAACCATTCAGACACTTGAGGATATGCTCAGAATGTGTGTATTGGATTTCAAGGGAAGTTGGGAATTGCATCTACCATTAGTAGAATTCGCATACAACAACAGTTATCAAGCCAGCATTAGAATGGCGCCGTACGAAGCCTTGTATGGAAGGGAGTGCAGGTCGCCGATATGTTGGACTGAGGTGGGAGATACAGCTTTGATTGGCCCCGAGTAGTTCAAAGAACGACCGAAAAGATTAAGCTCATTCAGCAGAGGATTAGAACCGCGCAAAGTCGACAGAAGAGTTATGCCGACCAGAGGAGAAGGGAGCTAGAATTCGAGGTTGGGGATCATGTATTTTTTAGGATCTCGCCGATGACAAGAGTTTCAAGATTTGGAAGGAAAGGTAAATTAGCACCCCGATATATTGGACCGTTTGAAATTCTTGAGAGAATTAACCCCGTTGCCTACAGACTTGCTTTGCCGCCAGATTTAAGCCAAGTCCACAATGTGTTTCATGTTTCGATGTTGAGGAAATACATCCGAGATCCACTACATATAATTGATCATTCTGGGATTACGGTTAATGAGGATTTGGGCTACGAGGAGAAACCAATGAGGATTATTGACAAGCAAGTGAGGCAGTTGAGAAACAAATCGATACCCATGGTAAAGGTTGAATGGAAGGAGCATCATGGCATCGAAGCCACGTGGGAAAAGGAAGAGGATGTAAGAATCCGTTATCCAGAGTTATTTACAGAGCAAGGTAATTTAAGTTTGGGGACCAAACTTCTTTAAGGGGGGTAGACTGTAGCAACCCTCACCTTACTCTTGTCACACTTGCATACATTCATGCATGAACTTGTCTTGTTATGTTGTCTTGCAAGTTTTGCCTTACCTTGTTTTGTTTAAGTGTTGCTTGCATGATTTTGTTCCTTGCTTGGCGTGTAGCCGAAGTCATCTTGAGCTTAGTTCACCTCTGAACCTTTGTACTTAGAATTGTTTTGGAACCACTTGGTCAGCCCCCATCTTCACCTCGGGCTTTGTTTGCCGAGATGTTTTGCACTTAGTGATCCTTGTCCTTGGGCAGGTATGGCCTAGACTGAGGTGTGGCACACCCCGGCCAAGGTGTGGCACAGCTTAGTCAAGTGTCGTTCTCCCTAGCCAATGTCCTTGTTACCCTGTTGCCGAGCTTTTACCTTAGCCGATGTCATTGCTTGCTGATGTGTCTTGCCTTAGCTTGCTGTGTACGCTTTGTCATAGACTTGTCTTATCAATCAATCACCTTTTGAGCTGAACCAACTCGATAGCGCCACGTGTCCAAGCTGAAGGTTAAGACAGTCGGCAGACCTAGAAACAAATCATTTTTGTCTCAAATCTTTGCCTTTAGAGAGAGAAGCTCTAGAGAAAGAAGGAGAAGTTCTTGAGTGAGAATAGATCTTCCAAGCTTGATCTTCGAGGTTTGAACCTTGATTCGAGTTTTGAGTTAGAATCTTAAACACTACTCTTGTTATTTTCTCATGGTGCATCTTGCTTGCATTGCATGATCGATCTGTTTTGCATTCATGCATCGATTTTGAAGTTGTTTGGAAGAGAAAAAATAGTATTCATGTGTTCTTGAAGAAAGTCCATTTGATCTGAAAGTTTGGAACCAGAACCATGTTTGGTGTTTGTTCTTGCATGAATCTTCTTGTATGGGTACCCAGGTCCATGTTTTATAACTCATGGCATGAAATCTCTGATTTTTGTAACAAGTATGATCTTTGCATTCGTCTTCTTTCATTCATTCATGTTCTTCAAGGGAAACCCAGGTTTTCCCGACTTTTGCTGTTGAGATGAGGCCAACGGGACCACACCTCGGCAAGGAAGTGTGGGACCTCGGCAAAGACCTGGTTGGTACCCAGTGTGTTTTCATGGGGCGGGAGCAGTGTTTAGATTCCCAGCATGTTTTGCTTTGTTATTGACTTGGATTTGGTGAGAATGCCGAGATCATTTGCATGAATAAAGCTTGTTTTGAGAATGTGATTGCCGTGTGATTGTAGGACCTTGATCTTTGCTTTGAGCCTACACCGGAAGAACTAGGTAAGTGGTGCTTTTAATAAAGCTATGTTATACTGTTTTGATAAATCTTGCTTTGCTTTGTTTTGACGAAAGTATTTGTTAAGCATGAATGAATAGCTCCATTTTGACGTATCAAGTATAAACTTTGTTTTGGTGTCATTCTTGAAAAGTCCCTTGTGCTGGAGGACTCTAAACTTTCGCAGCACTAAGTATAAAAGGATACGGTCCTTTCTTGGAAAGACTATCGTGTTAAAGCGGGCTACGGGCCTAAGTAACACAAGACTATCGTGTTAAAGCAGGCTACGGGCCTAAGTAACACAAGACCATCGTGTTAAAAAGAGCTACGGGCTTAAGTAACACAAGTCCCTTGTGCTGGAGGACTATAAACTTTCGCAGTACCTTTGACTAATCGATTACGGATCGTGCAGTCTTTGTTTGCCACTGACGGGTTACCGCGTGGATTTGTTTGTTCGGAAAGCCTGATTGTGTTTTGCTGATGTCAGTAAGCATCCCTTGAGAGTTGTAAGACTTTGATAGATGAATACGGTTCATCCCATGTTTTGATAAAGTTTTGATGTGTTTTGCTTTGAAATGATCTCGGCTAATATCGTATGGTTTTGGCATATTTTGTTTGGAAAAGACTTCGGCTATATTCATGCAAAACCTTTATTACTAGTACCATCCACTGAGTATCCAAACTCACCCCTCTCTATATATATGTAGGTGATGAGCAGGACGGCGGCGACGCCTAGATGTGTTTTTGAAAGACTGTTTTGGATCCTTGATTTTTGTCGGCTTGTTTTGTATTCACGTCGGCGATGTCATTTCTTTTACGTCGGCGAATCTTGAAAATCATGCTTCTTGGCTTGTAATCACTATATTTTGTATATGTCGGCTCGAGAAGCCTTTTGATCAAGATGTAATACGTATTTTACCTTGTTGTATTCAAATTGTAAAGCTTTGTAAGGATGTATGCCATTACATTTGATCTATGCACTGCTCTTATGGACCACTTGCATTTTGATTTATTGCTTCCGCATTTGTGAGCCTCATTTATTATACTCTGATTGTGTTAAACTTTTGAAAGATGGCCTTCGGTAATCTCGGATTACTGGCCATCACGGCACCAAACTACTAGGGGCGGTTTGGGGTCGTGACAGGTTTCTTGAATGAACTTCCATTTTTAATTTTCTGTAACTTCCATTTTTATTTTTATTCAACTTCTATTTTTATTGAAGTTACTTTTCTATTCAACTTCCTATTTTACTTAATTTCCAAATAGATTGTTAAGGTATAGTGGTTTCTTGAATGAACTTTCATTTTAAATTTTCTGCAACTTCCATTTTTATTTTTCTTCAACTTCTTTTTTTATTTAATTTCCAAATAGATCGTAAAGGTATAGTGGTTTTTGGATCGTACTTCTATTTTTAATTTTATGCAATTTTTATTTTTATTTTTATTCAACTTCCATTTTTATTCAATTTACTTTTCTACTTGTAACGCCCTCAAAATAACAACATTTAAACCCATCAAATAAGACATGCATTGATATGCAAAAGTTCCACAATCTTCCATTACTCTCAGAGTTTCATTACAAAATGTATTACATGTTAACAGCAAAAGCAAAATGCCCTACGGGCTTACAGCTTTCCAAGTTAACACTTGGTTACAACAAAAGAGTACCAACTCGTTACACATTAAGCCCTTGGCTTGAATTTACATGTAATACATCAAAAAGTAAAACGACAAAAACATGTCCGCCTCTAACCTCCCAAGCTATGTCCTTGGAGGTGGCATGCTACCTGTACCTGAAAATGATATTCCCATATAGGGTGAGCCACAGCCCAGTAGAAATACACTAAACCAACCATGAACAATGACTAAAAGATTAGCAATTGATAGATGGCCAACACTGATACATTCACATAAATCACTTATTTATGTCATACGACTTATGAGTCCAAGTTACTATTCATTTTCCCTTTTTCAACAGATAAGCATGTTAGCTCTATCATTATTTCAACAGATATGTATAAGAACTATATCCCACATTCACAGATAAGCATATAAGCTGTACCCACATTCCCAACAGATACGTATAACAACAATATCCCACACTCACAGATAAGCATATAAGCTGTATCCACATTTCACAAAGATAAGCATATGAGCTCTATCTTCACTTCTCTAGACAAGCATATGAGCTGTATCTACGGAGTTCATCCCCTATCTTCTCCCAACACTATCCGGTTTAGAGGTACATCCCCCATCTTCCCCTAAACCGTGGAGTACATCCCCTATCTCCTCCCATACACAAGTAATGCATATAAACACAGAATCACATATGCAATCAATCAATACATAAAATTAATGTATTCTATCAACCGACATGCTCTATGACACAACCAATTGATTAGTTTTAGTTTGCCTAATCATCAAGCATTGTCTACAACAATCAACACTACCCTCCACCGGTAGCCCAAGCAATTAATTTCTAAACAAAAAATCAACTTCAATTTTTAATTTTATGCAACTTCCATTTTTATTTTTATTCAACTTCCATTTTTAATCAATTTCCTTTTCTATTCAGTTTCTTCTTTTTATTTAATTTCCAAATAGATCGTTAATGTATAGTCGTTTCTTGAATGAACTTCCATTTTTAATTTTATGCAACTTCCATTTTTATTTTTATTCCACTTCCACTTTTGTTCAATTTTCTTTTCTATTCAATTTCCTTTTTTATTTAATTTCCAAATAGATCGTTAAGGTATAGTGGTTTCTTGAATGAACTTCCATTTTTAATTTTCTGCAACTTCCATTTTTATTTTTATTTGACTTCCTTTTTTTTTTCAAGTCATTTTTCTATTCAACTTCCTTTTTTTATTTAATTTCCAAATAGATCGTTAAGGTATAGTGGTTTCTTGAATGAACTTCCATTTTTAATTTACTGCAACTTCCATTTTTATTTTTATTTAACTATCTTTTTTTTCAGGTTTCTTTGCTACGCAACTTCTTTTTTTATTTAATTTCCAAATAGCTCGTTAAGGTGTAGTGGTTTCTGGATTGAACATTCATTTTTATTTTTATTCAACTTCCATTTTTATTCAATTTACTTTTCTATTCAACTTCCTTTTTTATTTAATTTCCAAATAGATCGTTAAGGTATACCGGTTTCTGGATTGAACTTCCATTTTTAATTTTATGCAACTTTCACTTTTATTTTTATTCGACTTCCATTTTTCTTCAAGTTTGTTTACTATTCAACTTCATTTTTTATTTAATTTTCAAATAGATCGTTAAGGTATACTGGTTTCTGGACTGAACTTTTAGTTTTAATTTTATGCAACTTTCACTTTTATTTTTATTGAACTTCCATTTTTATTCAATTTACTTTTCTAATAAACTTCCTTTTTTATTTAATTTCCCAATAGATCGTTAAGGTATAGTGGTTTCTCTAATGAACTTCAATTTTTAATTTTATGGAACTTCCATTTTTATTTTTATTCAGCTTCCATTTTTATACAAGTTATTTTTAAATTCAACTTCTTTTTTTATTTAATTTCCAAATTAATCGTTAAGGTATAATAGTTTCTTGAATGAACTTCCATTTTTAATTTTCTGCAACTTTTATTTTTATTTTTATTTAACTTCCTTTTTTATTCAAGTTTCTTTTCTACTCAGCTTCCTTTTTTATTTAATTTCCAAATAGATCGTTAAGGTATTGTGGTTTCTGGATTGAAATTCCATTTTTAATTTTCTGCAACTTCCATTTTTATTTTTATTCAACTAACACTTTTATTCAATTTACTTTTCTATTAAATTTCCTTTTTATTTAATTTCCAAATATATTGTTACGGTATAGTGATTTCTTGAATGAACTTCCATTTTTAATTTTCTGCAACTTCCATTTTTATTTTTATTCGACTTCCATTTTTCTTCAATTTACGTTTCTATTCAACTTCTTCTTTTATTTAATTTCCAAATAGATCGTTAATGTATAGTGCATTCTTGAATGAATTTCCATTTTTAATTTTCTGCAACTTCCATTTTTATTTTTAAGTAACTTCCATTTTTATTGAAGTTACTTTTCTATTCAACTTCCTTTTTTATTTAATTTCCAAATAGATCGTTATGGTATAGTGGTTTCTTGAATGAACTTTCATTTTTAATTTTTGGCAACTTCCGGTTTTATTTTTATTCGACGTCCATTTTTATTCAAGTCATTTTTCTATTCAACTTCCTTTTTTAATTAATTTCCAAATAGATCGTTACGGTATAGTGGTTTTTTATAGAACTTCCATTTTTAATTTTATGCAACTTCCTTTTTTATTCAAGTTATTTTTCTATTCAACTTCCTTTTTTATTTAATTTCCTAATAGATCGTTAAGGTATAGTAGTTTTTGAATGAACTTCCATTTTTAATTTTCTGCAACTTACATTTTTATTTTTATTTAACTTCTTTTTTTATTCAAGTTTCTTTTCTACTCAACTTCATTTTTTATTTAATTTCCAAATAGATCGTCAAGGTATTGTGGTTTCTGGATTGAACTTCCATTTTTATTTTTCTGACACATCCATTTTTATTTTTATTCAACTACCACTTTTATTCAATTTACTTTTCTATTAAATTTCCTTTTTTATTTAATTTCCAAATATATTGTTACGGTATAGTGATTTTTGAATGAACTTCCACTTTTAATTTTCTGCAACTTCCATTTTTATTTTTATTCGACTTCCATTTTTCTTTAATTTACTTTTCTATTCAACTTCTTATTTTATTTAATTTCCAAATAGATCGTTAAGGTATAGTGCATTCTTGAATGAATTTCCATTTTTAATTTTCTGCAACTTCCATTTTTATTTTTAAGTAACTTCCATTTTTATTAAAATTACTTTTCTATTCAAATTCCTTTTTATTTAATTTCCAAATAGATCGTTAAGGTATAGTGGTTTCTTGAATGACCTTCAACTTCCATGTTTAATTTTTTGCAACTTCCATTTTTATTTTTATTCGACTTCCATTTTTATTCAAGTCATTTTTCTATTCAACTTCCTTTTTTAGTTAATTTCTAAATAGATCGTTAAGGTATAGTGGTTTCTTGAAGAACTTCCATTTTTAATTTTATGCAACTTCCTTTTTTATTTTTATTCAACTTCCATTTTTATTCAAGTTATTTTTCTATACAACTTCCTTTTTTATTTAATTTTCTAATAGACCGTTAATGTATAGTAGTTTCTTGAATGAACTTCCATTTTTAATTTTCTGCAACTTCCATTTTTATTTTTATTTAACTTCCTTTTTTATTCAAGTTTCTTTTCTACTCAACTTCCTTTTTTATTTAATTTCCAAATAGATCGTCAAGGTATTGTGGTTTCTGGATTGAACTTCCATTTTTATTTTTCTAACACTTCCATTTTTATTTTTATTCAACTACCACTTTTATTCCATTTACTTTTATATTAGACTTGCTTTTTCATTTAATTTCCAAATATATCGTTACGGTATAGTGATTTTCTTTAATGAACTTCCATTTTTAATTTTCTGCAACATCCACTTTTGTTTTTATGCGACTTCCATTTTTCTTCAATTTACTTTTCTATTCAGCTTCCTTTTTTATTTAATTTCCAAATAGATCGTTATGGCATAGTGGTTTCTTGAATGAATTTCCATTTTTAATTTTCTGCAACTTCCATTTTTATTTTTAAGTAACTTCCATTTTTATTCAAGTTACTTTTCTATTCAACTTCCTTTTTTATTTAAATTCTAAACAGATCGTTAACGTATAGTGGTTTTTGGATTGAACTTCCATTTTTAATTTTATGCAACTTTCATTTTTATTTTTATTCAACTTCCATTTTTATTCAATTTACTTTTCTATTAAACTTCCTTTTTTATTTAATTTCCAAATAGATCGTTAAGGTATAGTGGTTTCTTGAATGAACTTCCATTTTTAATTTTATGCAACTTCCATTTTTATTTTTATTCGACTTCCATTTTTATTCAAGTCATTTTTCTATTCAACTTCGTTTTTTACTTAATTTCCAAATAGATCGTTAAGGTATAGTGGTTTCTTGAATGAACTTCCATTTTTATATTTCTGCAACTTCCATTTTTATTTTTATTTGACTTCCTTTTTCATTCAAGTTTGACGTACAGTGGTTTCTGGATTGAACTTCCATTTTTAATTTTATGCAACTTTCATTTTAATTTTTATTCAACTTCCATTTTTATTCAATTTACTTTTCTATTAAACTTCCTTTTTTATTTAATTTCCGAATAGATCGATAAGGTATATTGGTTTCTTGAACGAACTTCCATTTTTAATTTTCTGCAACTGCCATTTTTATTTTTATTTAACTACCTTTTTCATTCAAGTTTCTTTCCTACTCAACTTTCTTTTTTATTTAATTTCCGAATAGATCGTTAACGTATAGCGGTTTCTGGATTGAACTTCCATTTTTAATTTTATGCAACTTTCATTTTTATTTTTATTCAACTTCCATTTTTATTCAATTTACTTTTATATTAAACTTCCCTTTTTATTTAATTTCCAAATAGATCGTTAAGGTGTAGTGGTTTCTTGAACGAACTTCCATTTTTAATTTTCTGCAACTTCCATTATTGTTTTTATTCGACTTCCATTTCTATTCAAGTAATTTTTCTATTCAATTTCCTTTTTTATTTAATTTCCAAATAGATCGTTATGGTATAGTGGTTTCTTGAATGAACTTCCATTTTTAATTTTCTGGCACTTCCATTTTTATTTTTATTTAACTACCTTTTTCATTCAAGTTTCTTTTCTACTCAACTTCCTTTTTTATTTAATTTCCAAATTATCTATTAAACATCTGAATGAACTTCCATTATCGTTTAGGTATAGTGGTTTATGGATTCAACTTCCAGTTTTAATTTTATGTTTATTTCACTTCCTTTTTTATTCAATTTACTTTTCCATTAAACTTCCTTTTTTACTTAATTTCCAAATAGATCGTTAAGGTATAGTGGTTTCTTGAACGAACTTCCATTTTTAGTTTTCTGCAACTTCCATTTTTATTTTTATTCGACTTCCATTTCTATTCAAGTCAATTTTCTATTCAACGTCCTTTTTTATTTAATTTCCAAATAGATCGTTAAGGTATGGTGGTTTCCTGAATGAACATCCATTTTTAATTTTCTGCAACTTCCATTTTTATTTTTATTTGACTACCTTTTTCATTCAAGTTTCTTTTCTACTCAACTTTGTTTTTTATTTAATTTCCAAATAGATCGTTAACGTATAGTGGTTTCTGGATTCAACTT
Organism: Camellia sinensis; assembly: GCF_004153795.1. Taxonomy (NCBI): domain Eukaryota; kingdom Viridiplantae; phylum Streptophyta; class Magnoliopsida; order Ericales; family Theaceae; genus Camellia; species Camellia sinensis. Next base: position 865,769 of record NW_021024961.1, read on the forward strand.
CCATTTTTAATTTTATGCAACTTTCAATTTTATTTTTATTCAATTTCCATTTCTAATAAACTTCCTTTTTTATTTAATGTCCAAATAGATCGTTAAGGTATAGTGGTTTCTTGAATGAACTTCCATTTTTAATTTTCTGCAACTTTCTTTTTTATTTTTATTTAACTACCTTTTTCATTCAAGTTTTTTTCTACTCAACTTTCTTTTTTATTTAATTTACAAATAGATCGTTAACGTATAGTGGTTTCTTGAATGAACTTCCATTTTTAACTTTCGGCAACTTTCATTTTTATTTTTATTCGACTTCCATTTATACTCAACTTATTTTTCTATTCAACTTCCTTTTTTATTTAATTTCCAAATAGATCGTTAAGGTATAATGGTTTCTTGAATGAATTTCCATTTTTAATTTTCTGCAACTTCCATTTTTATTTTTATTCGACTTCCATTTTTATTCAAGTTATTTTTCTATTCAACTTCCTTTTTTATTTAATTTCCAAATAGATCGTTAAGGTATAGTGGTTTCTTGAATGAACTTCCATTTTTTATTTTCTGCAACATTCCATTTTTATTCAATTTACTTTCCTATTAAACTTCCTTTTTTATTTAATTTCCAAATAGATCGTTAAGGTATAGTGGTTTCTTGAATGAACTTCCATTTTTAATTTTTTGCAACTTCCTTTTTTTTTATTCGACTTCCATTTTTATTCAAGTTATTTTTCTATTCAACATCCTTTTTTATTTAATTTCCAAATAGATCGTTAAGGTATAGTGGTGTCTAGAATGAACTTCCATTTTTAATATTCTGCAACTTCTATTTTTTTTTTATTCGACTTCAATTTTTATTCAAGTTATTTTTCTATTCAACATCCTTTTTTATTTAATTTCCAAATAGTACGTCAAGGTATAGTGGCTTCTTGAATAAACTTCCATTTTTAATTTTCTGCAACTTCCATTTTTATTTTTATTTAACTTCCTTTTTCAATGAAGTTTCTTTTCTACTCAACTTCCTTTTTTATTTAATTTCCAAATAGATCGTTAAGGTATGGCGGTTTCTTGAATGAATTTCCTTTTTTAATTTTCTGCAACTTACATTTTTCTGCAAGTTACTTTTCTATTAAACTTCCTTTTTTATTTAATTTCGAAATAGATCGTTAAGGTATGGTGGTTTCTTGAATGAATTTCCTTTTTTAATTTTTTGCAACTTCCATTTTTATTTTTAATTAACTTCCATTTTTCTTCAAATTGCTTTCCTATTCAACTTCCTTTTTTATTTAATTTCCAAATAGATCGTTAAGGTATGGTCATTTTTGGATTGAACTTCCATTTCTAATTTTATGCAACTTTCATTTTTATTTTTATTCAACTTCTATTTTTATTCAATTTACTTTTCTCTTAATTTCAATTTTTTGGTTAATTTCCAAATAGATCCTTAAGGTATAGTGGTTTCTTGAATGAACATAACTTCCAATTTTTATTTTCTGCAACTTTCATTTTTATTTCTATTCAACATCTTTTTTTATTCAAGTTTCTTTTCTAGTCAACTTCTTTTTTATTTAATTTACAAATAGATTGTTTTGGTATAGTGGTTTCTGGATTGAACTTTCATTTTTAATTTTATGCAACTTCCATTTTTATTTTTATTTAACTTCCTTTTTTATTCAAGTTTCTTTTCTACTCAACTTCCTTTTTAATTTAATTTCCAAATTGCTCGTTAAGGTATAGTGGTTTCTGGATTGAACTTTCATTTTTAATTTTCTACAGCTTCCATTTCTATTTTTACTCAACTTCTATTTTATTCAATTTACTTTTCTATTAAGCTTCCTATTTTATTTAATTTCCAAATAGATCGTTAAAGTATAGTGGTTTCTTGAATGAACTTCCATTTTTAATTTTCTGGAACTTCAATTTTTATTTTTATTTGACTTCTATTTTTATTCAAGCCAATTTTCTATTCAACTACCTTTTTTATTTAATTTCCAAATAGATCGTTAAGGTATAGTGGTTTCTTGAATGAACTTTCACTTTTAATTTTCTGCAACTTCCATTTTTATTTTTATTCGACTTCCATTTTTCTTCAGTTTACTTTTCTATTCAACTTCCTTTTTTATTTAATTTCCAAATAAATCGTTAAGGTATAGTGGTTTGTGGATTGAACTTCCATTTTTAATTTTATGCAACTTTAATTTTTATTTTTATTCAACTTCCATTTTTATTCAATTTACTTTTCTATTAAGCTTCCTTTTTATTTAATTTCCATATAGACCGTTAAGGTATATTGGTTTTTTGAATGAACTTCCACTTTTATTTTTATTCGACTTCCATTTTTATTCAAGTCATTTTTCTATTCAACTTCCTTTTTTATTTAATTTCCAAACAGATCGTTAAGGTATAGTGGTTTCTTGAATGAACTTCCAATTTTAATTTTCTGCAACTTCTATTTTTTATTCAAGTTTCTTTTCTATTCAACTTCCTTTTTTATTTAATTTCCAAATAGATCGTTAAGGTATTGTGGTTTCCGGACTGAACTTTCATTTTCAATTTTTTGCAACTTTCACTTTTATTTTTTTTCAACTTCCATTTTTATTCAATTTACTTTTTTATTAAACTTCCTTTTGTATTTAATTTTCAAATACATCGTTAAGGTATAGTGGTTTCTTGATTGAACTTCCAATTTTAATTTTCTGCAACTTCCATTTTTATTTCTATTCAACTTTTTTTCTATTCAAGTTTCTTTTCTATTCAACTTCTTTTTTTATTTAATTTCCAAATAGATTGTTATGGTATATTGGTTTCGGGATTGAACCTCCATTTTTAATTTTATGCAACTTTCACTTTTATTTTTATTCAACTTCCATTTTTATTTTTATTCAACTTCTATTTTTATTCAGTTTACTTTTCTCTTAATTTCCATTTTTTAGTTCATTTCCACATAGATCGTTAAGGTATAGTGGTTTCTTGAATGAACATCACTTCCAATTTTAATTTTCTGCAACTTCCATTTTTATTTCTATTCAACTTCTTTTTTTATTCAAGTTTCTTTCCTATTCAATTTCTTTTTTTATTTAATTTCCAAATAGATTGTTATGGTATAGTGGTTTTTGGATTGAACTTTCATTTTTAATTTTATGCAACTTACATTTTTATTTTTATTTAACTTCCTTTTTTACTCAAGTTTCTTTTCTATTCAACTTCCTTTTTAATTTAATTTCTAAATAGATCGTTAAGGTATAGTGGTTTCTTTAATGAACTTAACTTCCAATTTTAATTTTCTGCAACTTCCATTTTTATTTCTATTCAACTTCTTTGTTTATTCAAGTTTCTTTTCTATTCAACTTTTTTTTTAATTTAATTTCGAAATAGATTGGTATGGTATAGTGGTTTCGGGATTGAACTTCCATTTTTAATTTTATGCAACTTTCACTTTTATTTTTATTCTACTTCCATTTTTATTTTTATTCAACCTCTATTTTTATTCAATTTACTTTTCTCTTAATTTCCATTTTTTAGTTCATTTCCAAACTGATCGTTAAGGTATAGTGGTTTCTTGAATGAACATAACTTCCAATTTTAATTTTCTGCAACTTCCATTTTTATTTCTATTCAACTTCTTTTTTTATTCAAGTTTCTTTTCTATTCAACTTCTTTTTTTATTTAATTTCCAAATAGATCGTTAAGGTATAGTGGTTTCTTGAATGAACTTCCATTTTTAATTTCCTGCAACTTCCATTTTTATTTTTATTTAACTTTCTTTTTCATTCTAGTTTCGTTTCTACTCAACTTCCTTTTCTTGCTTAATTTCCAAATAGATCGTTAAGGTATAGCGGTTTCTGGATTGAACTTCCATTTTTCATTTTCTGCAGCTTCCATTTTTATTTTTATTCAACTTCTATTTTTTATCAATTTACTTTTCGATTAAACTTCCTTTTTTATTCAATTTCCAGACGGATCGTTATGGTATAGTGATTTCTTGAATGAACATCCATTTTTATTTTTATTCGACTTCCATTTTTATTCAAGTCATTTTTCTATTCAACTTCCTTTTTTATTTAATTTCCAAACAGATCATTAAGTTATAGTCGTTTCTTGAATGAACTACCATTTTTAATTTTCTGCAACTTCCATTTTTATTTTTATTTAACTTCTTTTTTTATTCAAGTTTCTTTTCTACTCAACTTCCTTTTTTATTTAATTTCCAAATAGATCGTTAAGATATAGTGGTTTCTGGATTGAACTTCCATTTTTAATTTTACGCAACTTTAATTTTTATTTTTATTCAACTTCCATTTTTATTCAATTTACTTTTCTATTAACCTTCCATTTTTATTTAATTTCCAAACAGATCGTTAAGGTATTGTGATTTCTTGAATGAACTTCCATTTTTAATTTTCTGGAACCTCCATTTTTATTTTTATTCGACTTCCATTTTTATTCAAATCATTTTTCTATTCAACTTCCTTTTTTATTTAATTTCCAAATGGATCGTTAAGGCGTAGTGGTTTCTTGAATGAACTTCCACTTTTAATTTTTTGCAACTTCCATTTTTATTTTTATTCGACTTCCATTTTTATTCAAGTGTCTTTTCTACTCAACTTCCTATTTTATTTAATTTACAAATAGATCGTTAAGGTATAGTGATTTCTTGAATGAACTTCCATTTTAAATTTTCTGCAACTTCCATTTTTATTTTTATTCAACTTCTTTTTTTATTCAAGTTTCATTTCTATTCAACTTCCTTTTTTATTTAATTTCCAAATAGATCGTTAAGGTATAGTGGTTTCTAGATTGAACTTCCACTTCCAATTTTATGCAACTTTCACTTTTATTTTTATTCAACTTCTAATTTTATTTAAGTTGTTTTTCTATTCAACTTCCTCTTTTATTTAATTTCCAAATAGATCGTTAAGATATAATGGTTTCTGGGTTGAACTTCCATTTTTAATTTCATGCAACTTCCATTTTTATTTTTATTCAACTTCTATTTCTATTTATGTTACTTTTCTATTCAACTTCCATTTTTATTTAATTTCCAAATAGATCGTTAAGATATAATGGTTTCTTGAATGAACTTCCATTTTTAATTTTCTGCAACTTCCATTTTTATTTTTGTTCAATCTCCATTTTTATTCAAGTTTGTTTTCTATTCAACTTCCTTTTTTATTTAATTTCCAAATAGATCGTTAAGGTATTGTGGTTTCTGGATTGAACATCCATTTCCAATTTTATGCAACTTTCATTTTTATTTTTATTCAACTTCTATTTTTGTTGAAGTTACTTTTCTATTCAACTTCCTTTTTTATTTAATTTCCAAATAGATCGTTAAGGTATATTGGTTTCTAGAATGAACATCCATTTTTAATTTTATGCAACTTACATTTTTATTTTTATTTTTATTTAATTTCCATTTTTATTCAAGTGTCTCTTCTACTCAACTTCCTATTTTATTTAATTTCCAAATAGATCGTTAAGGGATAGTGGTTTCTTGAATGAACTTCCATTTTAAATTTTCTGAAACTTCCGTTTTTATTTTTATTCAACTTCTTCTTTTATTCAAGTTTCATTTCTATTCAATTTCCTTTTTTATTTAATTTCCAAATAGATCGTTAAGGTATAGTGGTTTCTGGATCGAACTTCCATTTTTAATTTTATGCAATTTTCATTTTTATTTTTATTCAACTTCCATTTTTGTTGAACTTACTTTTCTATTCAACTTCCTTTTTTATTTAATTTCCAAATAGATCGTTAAGGTATAGTGGTTTCTGGATTGAACTTCCACATCCAATTTTATGCAACTTTCATTTTTATTTTTATTCAACTTCTATTTTTATTTTAGTTACTTTTCTATTCAACTTCCTTTTTTATTTAATTTCCAAATAGATCGTTAAGATATAATGGTTTCTGGAATGAACTTCCATTTTTAATTTCATGCAATTTTCATTTTTATTTTTTCTTCAACTTCTATTTTTATTCAATTTACTTTTCTATTCAACTTGTTTTTTTATTTAATTTCCAAATAGATCGTTAAGGTATAGTGGTTTCTTAAATGAACTTCCATTTTTAATTTTCTGCAACTTCCATTTTTATTTTTGTTCAATCTCTTTTTTTATTCAAGTTTCTTTTCTATTCAACTTCCTTTTTTATTTAATTTCCAAATAGATCGTTAAGGTATAGTGGTTTCTGGATTGAACTTCCATTTCCAATTTTATGCAACTTTCATTTTTATTTTTATTCAACTTCTATTTTTATTGAAGTAACTTTTCTATTCAATTTCCTTTCTTATTTAATTTCCAAATAGATCGTTAAGATATAATGGTTTCTTGAATGAACTTCCATTTTTAATTTTCTGGAACTTTTATTTTTATTTTTGTTCAACTTCCTTTTTTATTCAAGTTTCATTTCTATTCAACTTCCTTTTTTATTTAATTTCCAAATAGATCGTTAAGGTATAGTGGTTTCTGGATTGAACTTCAATTTCCAATTCTATGCTACTTTGATTTTTAATTTTATTCAAATTCTATTTTTATTGAAGTTACTTTTCTATTCAACTTCTTTTTTTATTTAATTTCCAAATATATCGTTAAGGGATAGCGATTTCTTGAATGAACTTCCATTTTTAATTTTTTGCAACTTCCATTTTTATTTTTATTCAACTTCCATTTTTCTTCAAGTGTCTTTTCTAATCGACTTCCTTTTTTATTTAATTTCTAAATAGATCGTTAAGGTATAGTGGTTTCTTGAATGAACTTCTATTTTTAATTTTATGCAACTTTCATTTTTATTTTTATTCAACTTCCATTTTTATTCTATTTACTGTTCTATTAAACTTCCTTTTTTTATTTAATTTCCAAATAGATCGTTAACATATAGTGGTTTCTTGAATGAACTTCCATTTTTAATTTTCTGCAACTTCTGTTTTTATTTTTATTCAACTTCTATTTTTATTCAAGTTATTTTTTATTCAACTTCCTTTTTTATTTAATTTCCAAATAGATCGTTAAGGTATAGTGGTTTCTTGAATGAACATCCATTTTTAATTTTATTTAACTTTCATTTTTTTTCAAGTGTCTTTTCTACTCAACTTCCTTTTTTATTTAATTTCCAAATAGATCGTTAAGGTATAGTGGTTTCTTGAATGAACTTCCATTTTAAATTTTCTGGAACTTCCATTTTATTTTTATTCAACTTCTTTTTTTATTCAAGTTTCATTTCTATTCAACTTCCTTTTTTATTTAATTTCCTAATATATCGTTAAGGTATAGGGGTTTCCGGATTGAACTTCCATTTCCAATTTTATGCAACTTCCATTTTTATTTTTATTCAACTTCTATTTCTGTTGAAGTTACTTTTCTATTCAACTTCCTTTTTTATTTAACTTCAAAATAGATCGTTAAGGTATAGTGGTTTCTATAATGAACATCCATTTTTAATTTTCTGCAATTCCATTTTTATTTTTATTTAATTTCCATTTTTATTCAAGTATCTTTTCTACTCCACTTCCTATTTTATTTAATTTCAAACAGATCGTTAAGGTATAGTGGTTTCTTGAATGAACTTCCATTTTAAATTTTCGGTAACTTCCATTTTTATTTTTATTCAACTTCTTTTTTTATTCAAGTTTCATTTCTATTCAACTTCCTTTTTTATTTAATTTCCAAATAGATCGTAAAGGTATAGTGGTTTTTGGATTGTACTTCCATTTTTTATTTTATGCAATTTTCATTTTTATTTTTATTCAACTTCCATTTTTATTCAATTAACTTTTCTATTAAACTTCTTTTTTTTATTTAATTTCCAAATAGATCGTTAAGGTATAGTGGTTTCTGGATTGAACTTCCATTTATAATTTTATGCAACTTTGAATTTTATTTTTATTCAACTTCCATTTTTATTCAATATACTATTCTATTAAACTTCCTTTTTTTATTCAATTTCCAAATAGATCGTTAACATGTAGTGGTTTCTTGAATGAACTTCCATTTTTAATTTTCTGCAACTTCTGTTTTTATTTTTATTTAACTTCTATTCTTATTCAAGTTATTTTTCTATTCAACATCCTTTTTTATTTAATTTCCAAATAGATCGTTAAGGTATAGTGGTTCCTGAATGAACTTCCATTTTTAATTTTCGGCAACTTCCATTTTAATTTTTGTTCAACTTCCTTTTTTATTCAAGTTTCTTTTCTATTCAACTTTCATTTTTATTTAATTTCCAAATAGATCGTTAAGGTATAGTGGTTTCTTGAATGAACATCCATTTTTAATTTTCTGCAACTTTCATTTTTATTTTTATTTAACTTCCATTTTTATTCAAGTGTCTTTTCTACTCAACTTTCTATTTTATTTAATTTCCAAATAGATCGTTAAGGTATATATAGCGATCCCGGGTTTACCCTTGTTGTACAGTGATCCGGACATGTGTCCGTAGATGTTGGTGGTGGTTTATTATCTTGTTTGCAACCTTTTTACTTTGTATATTGAGTTATAGGATGTGTTGGGCAGGTTTGTTACAGGTTGGTTGTGTTTGGGAGCCTAGTGCTGCTGCCCAGATTTTTGGACCTTCGCTCGAGCGAGGAGTTGGTCGCTCGAGCGAGAGTTGAGTTCGTGTCTGGTGGATCGAGCCAGAGTGGCTTCGCTCGAGCGAGCGACTGCGTCTGGTTCTGGACCTGAGAGTTGCATTTCTTGGCTCGAGCGAGCTTTCTTCGCTCGAGCGGTCTGGTTTGTTCTTCGCTCGAGCGAGAAGTCTGTCGCTCGAGCGTGCTTCTGGTTGCAGACCTGAGGGTTTGAGTTGTTAGCTCGAGCGAGCATTCCTTCGCTCGAGCACACTTCTGAGTTTTCGGCTCGAGCGAGAACTTCTTGGCTCGAGCGAGAGTTTTCTGTGTCTGGTCGCTCGAGCGACAAAGGCTTCGCTCGAGCGAGCGTGTTTTATATCAGCGACCTCGGCAAGAAGTGAACATCACTTTTTCACTTTCTTT
>NW_021024961.1:876112-896569 GCF_004153795.1 Camellia sinensis
ATTTTTATTTTTATTCAACTTCTATTTTTATTCAAGTTTCATTTCTATTCAACTTCTTTTTTTATTTAATTTCCAAATAGATCGTAAAGCTATTGTGGTTTTTGGATCGTACTTCCATTTTTAATTTTATACAATTTTCATTTTTATTTTTATTCAACTTCCATTTTTATTTAATTAACTTTTCTATTAAACTTCTTTTTTTTATTTAATTTCCAAATATATCGTTAAGGTATAGTGGTTTCTGGATTGAACTTCCATTTTTTATTTTCTGGAACTTCTATTTTTATTTTTTTCAACTTCTATTTTTATTAAAGTTATTTTTCTATTCAACTTCCTTTTATTTAATTTCCAAATAGATCGTTAAGGTATAGTGGTTTCTTAAATGAACTTCCATTTATAATATTCTGCAACTTCCATTTTTACTTTTGTTCAACTTCTTGTTTTATTCAAATTTCTTTTATATTCAACTTCCTTTTTTATTTAATTTCCAAATATATCGTTAAGGTATAGTGGTTTCTAGATTGAACTTCCATTTCCAATTTTATGCAACTTTCATTTTTATTTTTATTCAACTTTTATTTTTGTTGAAGTTACTTTTCTATTCAACTTCCTTTTTTATTTAATTTCAAAATAGATCGTTAAGATATAGTGGTTTCTAGAATGAAAATCCATTTTTAATTTTCTGCAGCTTCCATTTTCATTTTTATTTAATTTCCATTTTTATTCAAGTGTCTTTTCTACTCAATTTTCAATTTTATTTAATTTCCAAATAGATCGTTAAGGTATAGTGGTTTCTTCAATGAACTTCCATTTTAAATTTTCGGCAACTTCCATTTTTATTTTTATTCAACTTCTATTTTTATTCAAGTTTCATTTCTATTCAACTTCTTTTTTTATTTAATTTCCAAATAGATCGTAAAGCTATTGTGGTTTTTGGATCGTACTTCCATTTTTAATTTTATACAATTTTCATTTTTATTTTTATTCAACTTCCATTTTTATTTAATTAACTTTTCTATTAAACTTCTTTTTTTTATTTAATTTCCAAATAGATCGTTAAGGTATAGTGGTTTCTGGATTGAACTTCCATTTATAATTTTTTGAACCTTTCATTTTTATTTTTATTCAACTTCCATTTTTATTCAATTTACTATTCTATGAAACTTCCTTTTTTTATTTAATTTCCAAATAGATCGTTAACATATAGTGGTTTCTTGAATGAACTTTCATTTTTAATTTTCTGTAACTTCTATTTTTATTTTTATTCAACTTCTATTTTTATTCAAGGTATTTTTCTATTCAGCTTCCTTTTTCATTTAATTTCCAAATATATCGTTAAGGTATAGTGGTTTCTTGAATGAACTTCCATTTTTAATTTTCGGCAACTTCCATTTTAATTTTTGTTCAACTTCCTTTTTTATTCAAGTTTCTTTTCTATTCAACTTCCTCTTTTATTTAATTTCCAAATAGATCGTTAAGGTATAGTGGTTTCTTGAATGAACATCCATTTATAATTTTCTGCAACTTCCATTTTTATTTTTATTTAACTTCAATTTTTATTCAAGTGTCTTTTCTACTCAACTTCCTATTTTATTTAATTTCCAAATAGATCGTTAAGGTATAGTGGTTTCTTGAATGAACTTTCCTTTTAAATTTTCTGCAACTTCATTTTTATTTTTATTCAACTTCTTTTTTTATTCAAGTTTCATTTCTATTCAACTTCCTTTTTTTATTTAATTTCCAAATAGATCGTAAAGGTATAGTGGTTTTTGGATCGTACTTCCATTTTTAATTTTATGCAATTTTCATTTTTATTTTTATTCTACTTCCATTTTTATTCAATTAACTTTTCTATTGAATTTTTTTTTATTTAATTTCCAAATAGATCGTTAAGATATACTGGTTTCTAGATTGAACTCCCATTTTTTATTTTCTGGAACTTCTATTTTATTTCTTTTCAACTTCTATTTTTATTCAAGTTATTTTTCAATTCAACTTTCTTTTTATTTAATTTCCAAATAGATCGTTAAGGTATAGTGGTTTCTTGAATGAACTACCATTTTTAATTTTCTGCAACTTCCATTTTTATTTTTGTTCAACTTCCTTTTTTATTCAAGTTTCTTTTCTATTCAACTTCCTTTTTTATTTAATTTCCAAAAATATCGTTAAGGTATAGTGGTTTCTGGATTGAACTTCCATTTCCAATTTTATGCAACTTTCATTTTTATTTTTATTCAACTTCTATTTTTGTTGAAGTTACTTTTCTAATCAACTTCCTTTTTTATTTAGTTTCAAAATAGATCGTTAAGGTATAGTGGCTTCTAGAATGAAAATTCATTTTTAATTTTCTGCAACATCCATTTTTATTTTTATTTAATTTCCATTTTTATTCAAGTGTCTTTTCTACTCAACTTCCTATTTTATTTCATTTCCAAATAGATCGTTATGGTATAGTGGTTTCTTGAATGAACTTCCATTTTAAATTTTCGGCAACTTCCATTTTTATTTTTATTCAAGTTTCATTTCTATTCGACTTCCTTTTTTATTTAATTTCTAAATAGATCGTAAAGGTATAGTGGTTTTTGGATCGTACTTCCATTTTTAATTTTATGCAATTTTTATTTTTATTTTTCTTCAACTTCCATTTTTATTTAATTAACTTTTCCCTTAAACTTCTTTTTTTATTTAATTTCCAAATATATCGTTAAGGTCTAGTGGTTTCTGGATTGAACTTCCATTTATAATTTTATGCAACTTTCATTTTTATTTTTATTCAACTTCTATTTTTATTCAATTTACTATTCTATGAAACTTCCTTTTTTTATTTAATTTCCAAATAGATCGTTAACATATAGTGGTTTCTCGAATGAACTTCCATTTTTAATTTTCTGCAACTTCTATTTTTATTTTTATTCAACTTCTATTTTTTTCAAGTTATTTTTCTATTCAGCTTCCTTTTTATTTAATTTCCAAATAGATCGTTAAGGTATAGTGGTTTCTTGAATGAACTTCCATTTTTAATTTTCGGCAACTTCCATTTTAATTTTTGTTCAACTTCCTTTTTTATTCAAGTTTCTTTTCTATTCAACTTCCTTTTTTTATTTAATTTCCAAATAGATCGTTAAGGTATGGTGGTTTCTTGAATGAACATCCATTTATAATTTTCTGCAACTTCCATTTGTATTTTTATTTAACTTCAATTTTTATTCAAGTTTCTTTTCTACTCAACTTCCTATTTTATTTAATTTCCAAACAGATCGTTAAGGTATAGTGGTTTCTTGAATGAACTTTCCTTTTAAATTTTTTGCAACTTCCATTTTTATTTTTATTCAACTACTTTTTTTATTCAAGTTTCATTTCTATTCAACTTCCTTTTTTATTTAATTTCCAAATAGATCGTAAAGTTATAGTGGTTTTTGGATCGTACTTCCATTTATAATTTTATGCAATTTTCATTTTTATTTTTTTTCAACTTCCATTTTTATTCAATTAACTTTTCTATTGAATTTTTTTTTATTTAATTTCCAAATAGATCGTTATGATATAGTGGTTTCTGGATTGAACTCCCATTTTTTATTTTCTGGAACTTCTATTTTTATTTCTTTTCAACTTCTATTTTTATTCAAGTTATTTTTCAATTCAACTTTCTTTTTATTTAATTTCCAAATAGATCGTTAAGATATAGTGGTTTCTTGAATGAACTTCCAATTTTAATTTTCTGCAACTTCCATTTTTAGTTTTGTTCAACTTCCTTTTTTATTCAAGTTTCTTTTCAATTCAACTTCCTTTTTTATTTAGTTTCCAAATATATCGTTAAGGTATAGTGGTTTCTGGATTGAACTTCCATTTCCAATTTTATGCAACTTTCATTTTTTATTTTATTCAACTTTTATTTTTGTTGAAGTTACTTTTCTAATCAACTTCCTTTTTTATTTAATTTCAAAATAGATCGTTAAGGTATAGTGGTTTCTAGAATGAAAATTCATTTTTAATTTTCTGCAACTTCCATTTTTATTTAATTTCCATTTTTATTCAAGTGTCTTTTCTACTCAACTTCCTATTTTATTTAATTTCCAAACAGATCGTTATGGTATAGTGGTTTCTTGAATGAACTTCCATTTTAAATTTTCGGCAACTTCCATTTTTATTTTTATTCAACTTCTTTTTTTATTCAAGTTTCATTTCTATTCGACTTCCTTTTTTATTTAATTTCCAAATAGATCGTAAAGGTATAGTGGTTTTTGGATCGTACTTCCATTTTTAATTTTATACAATTTTTATTTTTATTTTTATTCAACTTCCATTTTTATTTAATTAACTTTTCCATTAAACTTCTTTTTTTATTTAATTTCCAAATAGATTGTTAAGGTATAGTGGTTTCTGGATTGAACTTCCATTTATAATTTTATGCAACTTTCATTTTTATTTTTATACAACTTCTATTTTTATTCAATTTACTATTCTATGAAACTTTTTTTTTTATTTAATTTCCAAATAGATCGTTAACATATAGTGGTTTCTCGAATGAACTTCCATTTTTAATTTTCTGCAACTTCTATTTATATTTTTATTCAACATCTATTTTTATTCAAGTTATTTTTCTATTCAGCTTCCTTTTTATTTAATTTCCAAATAGATCGTTAAGGTATAGTGGTTTCTTGAATGAACTTCCATTTTTAATTTTCGGCAACTTCCATTTTAAATTTTGTTCAACTTCCTTTTTTATTCAAGTTTCTTTTCTATTCAACTTCCTTTTTTATTTAATTTCCAAATAGATCGTTAAGGTATAGTGGTTTCTTGAATGAACATCCATTTTTAATTTTCTGCAACTTCCATTTTTATTTTTATTTAACTTCAATTTTTTTTCAAGTGTCTTTTCTACTCAACTTCCTATTTTATTTAATTTCCAAATAGATCGTTTAGGTACAGTGGTTTCTTGAATGAACTTTCCTTTTAAATTTTCTGCAACTTCCATTTTTATTTTTATTCAACTTCTTTTTTTATTCAAGTTTCATTTCTATTCAACTTCCTTTTTTATTTAATTTCCAAATAGATCGTAAAGTTATAGTGGTTTTTGGATCGTACATCCATTTTTAATTTAATGCAATTTTCATTTTTATTTTTTTTCTACTTCCATTTTTATTCAATTAACTTTTCTATTGAATTTTTTTTTTTATTTAATTTCCAAATAGATCGTTATGATATAGTGGTTTCTGGATTGAACTCCCATTTTTTATTTTCTGGAACTTCTATTTTTATTTCTTTTCAACTTCTATTTTTATTCAAGTTATTTTTCAATTCAACTTTCTTTTTATTTAATTTCCAAATAGATCGTTAAGATATAGTGGTTTCTTTAATGAACTTCCAATTTTAATTTTCTGCAATTTCCGTTTTTATTTTTGTTCAACTTCCTTTTTTATTCAAGTTTCTTTTCAATTCAACTTCCTTTTTTATTTAGTTTCCAAATATATCGTTAAGGTATAGTGGTTTCTGGATTGAACTTCCATTTCCAATTTTATGCAACTTTCATTTTTATTTTTATTCAACTTCTATTTTTGTTGAAGTTACTTTTCTAATCAACTTCCTTTTTTATTTAATTTCAAAATAGATCGTTAATGTATAGTGGTTTCTAGAATGAAAATTCATTTTTAATTTTCTGCAACTTCCATTTTTATTTATATTTAATTTCCATTTTTATTCTAGTGTCTTTTCTACTCAACTTCCTATTTTATTTAATTTCCAAATAGATCCTTATGGTATAGTGGTTTCTTGAATGAACTTCCATTTTAAATTTTTCGCAACTTCCATTTTTATTTTTATTCAACTTCTTTTTTTATTCAAGTTTCATTTCTATTCGACTTCCTTTTTTATTTAATTTCCAAATAGATCGTAAAGGTATAGTGGTTTTTGGATCGTACTTCCATTTTTAATTTTATGCAATTTTTGTTTTTATTTTTATTCAACTTCCATTTTTATTTAATTAACTTTTCCATTAAAATTCTTTTTTTATTTAGTTTCCAAATAGATCGTTAAGGTATAGTGGTTTCTGGATTGAACTTCCATTTATAATTTTATGCAACTTTCATTTTTATTTTTATTCAACTTCTATTTTTATTCAATTTACTATTCTATGAAACTTCCTTTTTTTATTTAATTTCCAAATAGATCGTTAACATATAGTGGTTTCTCGAATGAACTTCCATTTTTAATTTTCTGCAACTTCTATTTTTATTTTTATTCAACTTCTATTTTTATTCAAGTTATTTTTCTATTCAGCTTCCTTTTTATTTAATTTCCAAATAGACCGTTAAGGTATAGTGGTTTCGTGAATGAACTTGCATTTTTAATTTTCGGCAACTTCTATTTTAAATTTTGTTCAACTTCATTTTTTATTCAAGTTTCTTTTCTATTCAACTTCCATTTTTATTTAATTTCCAAATAGATCGTTAAGGTATAGTGGTTTCTTGAATGAACATCCATTTTTAATTTTCTGCAACTTTCATTTTTATTTTTATTTAACTTCAACTTTTATTCAAGTGTCTTTTCTACTCAACTTCGTATTTTATTTAATTTCCAAATAGATCGTTAAGGTATAGTGGTTTCTTGAATGAACTTTCCTTTTAAATTTTCTGCAACTTCCATTTTTATTTTTATTGAACTTCTTTTTTTTTTCAAGTTTCATTTCTATTCAACTTCCTTTTTTATTTAATTTCCAAATAGATCGTAAAGTTATAGTGGTTTTTGGATCGTACTTCCATTTTTAATTTTATGCAATTTTCATTTTTATTTTTATTCTACTTCCATTTTTATTCAATTAACTTTTCTATTGAACTTGTTTTTTTTCTTTAATTTCCAAATAGATCGTTAAGATATAGTGGTTTCTGGATTGAACTCCCATTTTTTATTTTCTGGAACTTCTATTTTTATTTCTTTTCAACTTCTGTTTTTATTCAAGTTATTTTTCTATTCAACTTTCTTTTTATTTAATTTCCAAATAGATCGTTAAGGTATAGTGGTTTCTTGAATGAACTTCCATTTTTAATTTTCTGCAACTTCCATTTTTATTTTTTTTCAACTTCCTTTTTTATTCAAGTTTCTTTTCTATTCAACTTCCTTTTTTATTTAATTTCCAAATATATCGTTAAGGTATAGTGGTTTCTGGATTGAACTTCCATTTCCAATTTTATTCAACTTCTATTTTTGTTGAAGTTACTTTTCTAATCAACTTCCTTTTTTATTTAATTTCAAAATAGATCATTATGGTATAGTGGTTTCTAGAATGAAAATCCATTTTTAATTTTCTGCGACTTTCATTTTTATTTTTATTTAATTTCCATTTTTATTCAAGTGTCTTTTCTACTCAACTTCCTATTTTATTTAATTTCCAAATAGATTGTTAAGGTATAGTGGTTTCTTGAATGAACTTCCATTTTAAATTTTCAGCAACTTCCATTTTCATTTTTATTCAACTTCTTTTTTTATTCAAGTTTCATTTCTATTCAACTTCCTTTTTTATTTAATTTCCAAATAGATCATAAAGGTATAATGGTTTTTGGTTCGTACTTCCATTTTTAATTTTCTACAATTTTTATTTTTATTTTTATTCAACTTCTATTTTTATTTAATTAACTTTTCTATTAAACTTGTTTTTTTATTTAATTTCCAAATAGATCGTTAAGGTATAGTGGTTTCTGGATTGAACTTCCATTTATAATTTTATGCAATTTTCATTTTTATTTTTATTCAACTTCTATTTTTATTCAATTTACTATTCTATGAAACTTCCTTTTTTTATTTAATTTCCAAATAGATCGTTAACATATACTGGTTTCGTGAATGAACTTCCATTTTTAATTTTCTGCAACTTCTATTTTTATTTTTATTCAACTTCTATTTTTATTCAAGTCATTTTTTTATTCAGCTTTTTTTTGTATTTAATTTCCAAATAGATCGTTAAGGTATAGTGGTTTCTTGAATGAACTTCCATTTTTGATTTTCTGCAACTTCCATTATAATTTTTATTCAACTTCCTTTTTTATTTAATTTCCAAATAGATTGTAAAGGTATAGTGGTTTTTGGATCGTACTTCCATTTTTAATTTTATGCAAATTTCATTTTTATTTTTATTCAGCTTCCATTTTTAATCAATTAACTTTTCTATTGAACTTTTTTTTTTATTTAATTTCCTAATAGATCGTTAAGATATAGTGGTTTCTGGATTGAACTTCCATTTTTTATTTTCTGGAACTTCTATTTTTATTTCTTTTCAACTTCTATTTTTATTCAAGTTATTTTTCTATTCAACTTTCTTTTTATTTAATTTCCAAATAGATCGTTAAGGTATAGTGGTTTATTGAATGAACTTCCATTTTTAATTTTCTGCAACTTCCATTTTTATTTTTGTTCAACTTCCTTTTTTATTTAAGTTTCTTTTCTATTCAACTTCCTTTTTTATTCAATTTCGAAATATATCGTTAAGGTATAGTGGTTTCTGGATTGAACTTCCATTTCCAATTTTATGCAACTTTCATTTTTTTTTTTATTCAACTTCTATTTTTGTTGAAGTTACTTTTTTATTCAACTTCCTTTTTTATTTAATTTCAAAATAGATCGTTAAGGTATAGTGGTTTCTAGAATGAACATCCATTTTTAATTTTCTGCAACTTTCATTTTTATTTTTATTTAATTTCCATTTTTATTCAAGTGTCTTTCCTACTCAACTTCCTATTTTATTTAATTTCCAAATAGATTGTTAAGGTATAGTGGTTTCTTGAATGAACTTCCATTTTAAATTTTCTGCAACTTCCATTTTTATTTTTATTCAACTTCTTTTTTTATTCAATTAACTTTTCTATTAAACTTCTTTTTTTTATTTAATTTCCAAATAGATCGTTAAGGTATAGTGGTTTCTGGATTGAACTTCCATTTATTATTTTATGCAACTTTCATTTTTATTTTTATTCAACTTCTATTTTTATTCAATTTACTATTCTGTGAAACTTCCTTTTTTTATTTAATTTCCAAATAGATCGTTAACATATACTGGTTTCTTGAATGAACTTCCATTTTTAATTTTCTTCAACTTCTATTTTTATTTTTATTCAACTTCTATTTTTATTCAAGTGTCTTTTCTACTCAACTTCCTATTTTATTTAATTTCCAAATAGATCGTTAAGGTATAGTGGTTTCTGGAATGAACTTCCAATTTAAATTTTCTGCAAATTCCATTTTTTTTAAATTCAACTTCTTTTTTTATTGAAGTTTCTTTTCCATTCAACTTCCTTTTTTATTTAATTTCCAAATAGATCGTTAAGGTACAGTGGTTTCTGGATTGAACTTCCATTTATAATTTTATGCAAGTTCATTTTTATTTTTATTCCATTTCCAATTTAATTCAATTTACTTTTCTATTAAACTTCCTTTTTTATCTAATTTCCAAATAGATCGTTAAGGTACAGTGGTTTCATTAATGAACTTCCATTTTTAATTTTATGCAACGTCCATTTTTATTTTTATTCAACTTCCATTTATACTTCTATTCAACTTCCTTTTTTATTTAATTTCCAAATAGATCGTTAAGGTACAGTGGTTTCATTAATGAACTTCCATTTTTAATTTTATGCAACGTCCATTTTTATTTTTATTCAACTTCCATTTATATTTCTATTCAACTTCCTTTTTTATTTAATTTCCAAATATATCGTTAAGGTATAGTGGTTTCTTGAATGAACTTCCAATTTTAATTTTCTGCAATTTCGATTTTTATTTTCATTCAACTTCTTTTTTTTATTAAATTTTCTTTTCTATTCAACTTCCTTTTTTTTTTTTTTAATTTCCAAATAGATCGTTAAGGTATAATGGTTTCTGGATTGAACTTCCATTTTTAATGTTAGGGAACTTTCATTTTTATTTTTATTAAACTTTCATTTTTATTCAATTTAGTTTTTGATTAAAATTCCTTTTTTATTTAATTTCCAAATAGTTCGTTAAAGTGTATTGGTTTCTTGAACGAACTTCCATTTTAAATTTTATGCAACTTCCATTCTTATTTTTATTCAACTTCTTTTTTTATTCAAGTTTCTTTTCTATTCAACTTCCTTTTTTATTTAATTTCCAAATAGATCGTTAAGGTATAGTGGTTTCTGGATTGAACTTCATTTTTTAATTTTATGCAACTTTCATTTTTATTTTTATTCAACTTCCATTTTTATTCAATTTAGTTTTCTATTAAACATCCTTTTTTATTTAATTTCCAAATAGATCGTTAAGGTATAGTGGTTTTTTGAATGAACTTCCATTTTTATTTTTATTCAACTTTGATTTTTATTTTTATTCAACTTCCATTTTTATTCAAGTTATTTTTCTATTCAACTTCCTTTTTATTTAATTTCCAAATAGATCGTTAAGGCGTAGTTTTTTCTTGAATGAACTTCCATTTTTAATTTTCTGCAACTTCCATTCTTATTTTTATTTAACTTCATTTTTTCCTCAAGTTTCTTTTCTACTCAACTATAGCGATCCCGGGTTTATCCTTGTTGTACAGTGATCCGGACATGTGTCCGTGGATGATAGTAGTTGATTATTACCTGGTGTGCATCATTTCCTACCTTGTATTTGAGTTATAGGATGTATTGGGCAGGTTTGTTACAGGTTGGTTGAGATTAGAAACCAAAACTAGTTGCCTAGATTTTTGACCTGTCTGCTCGAGCGGGGGTTTTGGCGCTCGAGCGGGAGTTTCACCCATCCAGTATTTCCTGTGCAGTGTTCGACGCTCGAGCGTGGGATTGGCCGCTCGAGCGGATTTGTGTGAGTTCCGCTCGAGCGGGGAGTTGGAAGCTCGAGCGGGAGACCTGTTTGCAAAAAGTTCTGGGAGTGTGCATCCGCCGCTTGAGCGGGATTGTTGACGCTCGAGCGGGAGTCTGTGAGTGACGCTCGAGCGGGGAGTTTGACGCTCGAGCGAGAAGACTTTTATATAAAGCCGGGATCCGACTTTTTGTTTCACTTTTCAACATCCTCTCTCTCTCTCCTACTTTTCCAAAAAAGCTATTTTGAGAGTTCCTCTCACTAGAACCCTAACTTCTCTCTTAGGATTGATCTAGTAGGAGTTGTTTTCTCACCTTGGGCCTTTACAAAAGTTGTGTTGATCGTCGAGGGTTACCTTTTAATCTGAAAATTTCGGGATTTGGAGCATTTCCGTTTCTTCACCTCCTTCGTTGGGTCCCATTATTCGAGGTAGGGATAACCTACTCCATCTTATGAACTTTATCTTTGAATTTTAGCATTTTGATATGTTGGGGGTTATTGGGTAATTTTGAGAAAGTTTGGGCCTTTGTGTAAATCTACAAAAGTTGGGGTTTTTAATTATATAAACCTATATGCATGTTAGGCATAGAGAAATGAGATTAATGTTGGGACATTGATGAAAGTGGAACCTTAGGGTTGTTTTGTGAATTATGGTGGTTTGCCCTAATTGGATTAATTAATTAATGTTGGGACATTGATGAAAGTGGAACCTCAGGGTTGTCTTGAATGAACTTCCATTTTTAATTTTCTGCCACTTCCATTTTTATTTTTATTCAACTTCCATTTTTATTCAATTTAGTTTTCGATTAAAATTCCTTTTTTATTTAATTTCCAAATAGATCGTTAAGGTGTAGTGTTTTCTTGAATGAACTTCCATTTTTAAATTTCTGCAACTTCCATTTTTATTTTTATTTAACTTCATTTTTTCTTCAAATTTCTTTTCTACTCAACTTCCTTTTTTATTTAATTTCCAAATAGATCGTTAAGGTATAGTGGTTTCTGGATTGAACTTCTATTTTTAATTTTATGCAACGTCCATTTTTATTTTTATTCAACTTCCATTTTTGTGGAAGTTATTTTTCTATTCAACTTCCTTTTTTATTTAATTTCCAAATATATCGTTAAGCTATAGTGGTTTCTTGAAGGAACTTCCAATTTCAATTTTCTGCAACTTCGATTTTTATTTTTATTCAACTTGTTTTTTTATTCAGGCTTCTTTCTATTCAACTTCCTTTTCTATTTAATTTCCAAATAGATCGTTAAGGTATAGTGGTTTCTTGAATGCGCTTCCCTTTTTAATTTTCTGCAACTTCCATTTTTATTTTTATTCGACTTCCATTTTTATTCAAGTTATTTTTCTATTCAACTTCCTTTTTTATTTAATTTCCAAATAGATCGTTAAGTTTAGTGGTTTCTTGAATGAACTTCCATTTTTAAATTTTACGCAACTTCCATTTTTATTTTTATTCGGCTTCTATTTTTATTCAAGTTATTTTTCTATTCAACTTCCTTTTTTATTTAATTTCCAAATAGATCGTTATGGTATAGTGGTTTCTGGATTGAACTTACATTTTTATTTTTATTCAACATCCATTTTTATGGAAGTTATTTTTCTATTCAACTTCCTTTTTTATTTAATTTCCAAATAGATCGTTAAGGTGTAGTGGTTTCTTGAATGAACTTCCATTTTTAATTTTCTGCAACTTCCATTTTTTTTTTTATTTAACTCCATTTTTTCTTCAAGTTTCTTTTCTACTCAACTTCCTTTTTTATTTATTTTCTAAACAGATCGTTAAGGTATAATGGTTTCTGAATTGAACTTCCATTTTTAATTTTATGCAACTTCCATTTTTATTTTTATTTAGCTTCCATTTTTATTCAAGTTACTTTTCTATTTAACTTATTTTTTACTTAATTTCCAAATAGATCGTTAAGGTATAGTGGTTTCTTGAAAAAACTTCCATTTTCAATTTTCTGCAACTTCCCTTTTTATTTTTATTTGACTTCCATTTTTATTCAAGTTATTTTTCTATTCAACTTCTTTTTTTATTTAATTTCCAAATAGATCGTTAAGTTTAGTGGTTTCTTGACTGAACTTCCATTTTTAAATTTTATGCAACTTCCATTTTTATTTTTATTCGACTCCATTTTTATTCAAGTTATTTTCCTATTCAACTTCCTTTTTTATTTAATTTCCAAATAGATCGTTAAGGTATTGTGGTTTCTGGGTTAAACTTACATTTTCAATTTTATGCAACATACATTTTTATTTTTAATCAACATCCATTTTAATGGAAGTTATTTTTCTATTCAACTTCCTTTTTTATTTAATTTCCAAATAGATTGTTAAGGTGTAGTGGTTTCTTGAATGAACTTCTATTTTTAATTTTCTGCAACTTCCATTTTTATTTTTATTTAACTTCATTTTTTCTTCAAGTTTCTTTTCTACTCAACTTCCTTTTTTATTTAATTTCCAAATAGATCGTTAAGGTATAGTGGTTTTTGGATTGAACTTCCATTTTTAATTTTATGCAACTTCCATTTTTATTTTTATTCAGCTTCCATTTTTATTCAAGTTACTTTTCTATTAAACTTCTATTTTACTTAATTTCCAAATAGATCATTAAGGTATAGTGGTTTCTTGAAAGAACTTCCATTTTCAATTTTCTGCAACTTCCATTTTTATTTTTATTCGACTTCCATTTTTATTCAAGTTATTTTTCTATTCAACTTCCTTTTTTATTTAATTTCCAAATAGATCGTTAAGGTATAGTGGTTTATGGAATGAACTTCCAATTTAAATTTTCTGCAACTTCCATTTTTATTTTTATTCAACTTCTTTTTTTTATTAAAGTTTCTTTTTTATTCAACTTCCTTTGTTATTTAATTTCCAAATTGATCGTTAAGGTACAGTGGTTTCTAGATTGAACTTCCATTTTTAATTTTCTGAAACTTCCATTTTTATTTTTATTTAACTTTATTTTTTGTTCAAGGTTCCTTTCCACTCAACTTCCTTTTTTGTTTAATTTCCAAATAGATCTTTAAGGTATAGTGGTTTCTGGACCGAACTTCTATTTCTAATTTTATGCAACGTCCATTTTTATTTTTATTCAACTTCCATTTTTATGGAAGTTATTTTTCTAGTCAACTTCCTTTTTTATTAAATTTCCAAATATATCTTTAAGGTATAGTGGTTTCTTGAATGAACTTCCAATTTTAATTTTCTGCAACTTCGGTTTTTATTTTTATTCAACTTCGTTTTTTATTCAACTTTCTTTTCTATTCAACTTCCTTTTTTATTTAATTTCCAATTAGATCGTTAAGGTATAGTGGTTTCTTGAATGCACTTCCCTTTTTAATTTTCTGCAACTTCCATTTTTATTTTTGTTCGACTTCCATTTTTATTCAAGTTATTTTTCTATTCAACTTCCTTTTTTATTTAATTTCCAAATAGATCGTTAAGGTGTAGTGGTTTCTTGAATGAACTTCCATTTTTAATTTTCTGCAACTTCCATTTTTATTTTTATTTAACTTCATTTTTTCTTCAAGTTTCTTTTCTACTCAACTTCCTTTTTTTATTTAATTTCCAAGTAGATCATTAAGGTATAGTGGTTTCTGGATTGAACTTCCATTTTTAATTTTATGCAACTTCCATTTTTATTTTTATTCAGCTTCCATTTTTATTCAAGTTACTTTTCTATTTAACTTCTATTTTACTTAATTTCCAAATAGATCATTAAGGTATAGTGGTTTCTTGAAACAACTTCCATTTTCAATTTTCTGCAACTTCCATTTTTATTTTTATTCGACTTCCATATTTATTCAAGTTATTTTTCTATTCAACTTCCTTTTTTATTTAATTTCCAATTAGATCGTTAAGGTATAGTGGTTTCTTGAATGCACTTCCCTTTTTAATTTTCTGAAACTTCCATTTTTATTCAAGTAATTTTTCTATTCAACTTCCTTTTTTATTTAATTTCCAAATAGATCGTTTAGGTTTAGTGGTTTCTTGAATGAACTTCCAATTTAAATTTTCTGCAACTTCCATTTTTATTTTAACTCAACTTCTTTTTTCAGTCAAGTTTCTTTTCTATTCAACTTCTTTTTTTATTTAATTTCCAAATATATTGTTAAGGTACAGTGGTTTCTGGATTGAACTTCCATTTATAATATTATGCAACTTTCGTTTTTATTTTTATTCGACTTCCATTTTTATTCAATTTACTTTTCTATTAAGCTTCCTTTTTTATCTAATTTCCAAATAGATCGTTAAGGTATAGTGGTTTCATGAATGAACTTCCATTTTTAATTTTATGCAACGTCCATATTTATTTTTATTGAACTTCCTTTTTTATTTAATTTCCAAATATATCGTTAAGGTATAGTGGTTTCTTCAACGAACTTCCAATTTTAATTTTCTGTAACTTCGATTTTTATTTTTATTCAACTTCTTTTTTTATTCAATTTTCTTTTCTATTCAACTTCCTTTTTTATTTAATTTCCAAATAGATCGTTAAGGTATAGTGGTTTCTGGATGGAACTTCCATTTTTAATTTTATGCAACTTTGATTTTTATTTTTATTCAACTTTCATTTTTATTCAATTTAGTTTCCTATTAAAATTCCTTTTTTATTTAATTTCCAAATGGATCGTTAAGGTATAGTGGTTTCTTGAACGAACTTCCAATTTAAATTTTATGCAACTTCCATTTTTATTTTTATTCAACTTCTTTTTTTATTTAAGTTTCTTTTCTATTCAACTTCCTTTTTTATTTATTTTCCAAATAGATCGTTATGGTATAGTGGTTTCAGGATTGAACTTCCATTTTCAATTTTATTCAACTTTCATTTTTAATTTTATTCAACTTCTATTTTTATTCAATTTACTTTTCTATTAAACTTCCTTTTTTATTTAATTTCCAAGTAGATCGTTAAGGTATAGTGGTTTCTTGAATGAACTTCCATGTTTAATATTCTGCCACTTCTATTTTTATTTTTATTCAACTTCCTTTTTTATTTAATTTACAAATAAATTGTTAAGGTGTAGTGTTTTTCTTTTATGAATTTCCATTTTTAAATTTCTGCAACTTCCATTTTTATTTTTATTTAACTTCATTTTTTCTTCAAGTTTCTTTTCTACTCAACTTCCTTTTTTATTTAATTTCCAAATAGATCGTTAAGGTATAGTGGTTTCTGGATTGAACTTCTATTTTTAATTTTATGCAACGTCCATTTTTATTTTTATTCAACTTCCATTTTTGTGGATGTTATTTTTCTATTCAACTTCTGTTTTTTTTTAAATTTCCAAATATATCGTTAAGGTATAGTGGTTTCTTGAATGAACTTCCAATTTCAATTTTCTGCAACTTCGATTTTTATTTTTATTCAACTTCTTTTCTATTCAACTTCCCTTTCTATTTAATTTCCAAATAGATCGTTAAGGTATAGTGGTTTCTTGAATGCGCTTCCCTTTTTAATTTTCTGCAACTTCCATTTTTATTTTTATTCGACTTCCATTTTTATTCAAGTTATATTTCTATTCAACTTCCTTTTTTATTTAATTTCCAAATATATCGTTAAGGTATAGTGGTTTCTTGAATGCGCTTCCGTTTTTAATTTTCTGCAACTTCCATTTTTATTTTTATTCGACTTCCATTTTTATTCAAGTTATTTTTCTATTCAACTTCCTTTTTTATTTAATTTCCAAATAGATCGTTAAGGTTTAGTGGTTTCTTGAATGAACTTCAAATTTAAATTTTCTGCAACTTCCATTTTTATTTTAATTCAACTTCTTTTTTTATTCAAGTTTCTTTTCTATTCAACTTCCTTTTTTATTTAATTTCCAAATAGATCGTTAAAGTACAGTGGTTTCTGGATTGAACTTCCATTTATATTTTTATGCAACTTTCATTTTTATTTTTATTCAACTTCCATTTTTATTCAATTTACTTTTCTATTAAACTTCCTTTTTTATTTTAATTTCCAAAAGACGTTAAGGACCAGTGTTTCTGGAATTGACTTCCATTTTAATTTTCTGCAACTTCCATTTTTATTTTTATTCGACTTCCATTTTTATTCAGGTTATTTTTCTATTCAACTTCCTTTTTTATTTAATTTCCAAATATATCGTTAAGGTATAGTGGTTTCTTGAATGAACTTCCAATTTTAATTTTCTGCAACTTCGATTTTTATTTTTATTCAACTTCTTTTTTTATTCAATTTTCTTTTCTATTCAACTTCCATTTTTATTTAATTTCCAAATAAATCGTTAAGGTATAGTGGTTTCTTGAAGGAACTTCCAATTTCAATTTTCGGCAACTTTGATTTTTATTTTTATTGAACTTCTTTTTTTATTCAAGCTTCTTTTCTATTCAACTTCCTTTTCTATTTAATTTCCAAATAGATCGTTAAGGTATAGTGGTTTCTTGAATGCGCTTCCCTTTTTAATTTTCTGCAACTTCCATTTTTATTTTCGTTCTACTTCCATTTTCATTCAAGTCATTTTTCTATTCAACTTCCTTTTTTATTTAATTTCCAAATAGATCGTTAAGTTTAGTGGTTTCTTGAATGAACTTCCATTTTTAAATTTTATGCAACTTCTATTTTTATTTTTATTCGACTTCCAATTTTATTCAAGTTATTTTTCTATTCAACTTCCTTTTTTATTTAATTTCCAAATAGATCGTTAAGGTATAGTGGTTTCTGGAATGAAATTCCATTTTTAATTTTCTGCAACTTCGATTTTTATTTTTATTCAACTTCTTTTTTTATTCAACTTTCTTTTTTATTCAACTTCCTTTTTTATTTAATTTCCAATTAGATCGTTAAGGTATAGTGGTTTCTTGAATGCACTTCCCTTTTTAATTTTCTGCAACTTCCATTTTTATTTTTATTCGACTTCCATTTTTATTCAGGTTATTTTTCTATTCAACTTCCTTTTTTATTTAATTTCCAAATACATCGTTAAGGTTTAGTGGTTTCTTGAATGAACTTCCAATTTAAATTTTCTGCAACTTCCATTTTTATTTGAATTCAACTTGTTTTTTTGGTCAAGTTTCTTTTCTATTCAACTTCCTTTTTTATTTAATTTCCAAATATATCGTTAAAGTATAGTGGTTTTTGGATTGAACTTCCATTTATAATTTTATCCAGCGTTCATTTTTATTTTTATTCAACTTCTATTTTTATTCAATTTACTTTTCTATTAAGCTTCCTTTTTTATCTAATTTCCAAATAGATCGTTAAGGTATAGTGGTTTCATGAATGAACTTCCATTTTTAATTTTATGCAACATCCATTTTTATTTTTATTCAACTTCCTTTTTTATTTAATTTCCAAATATATCGTTAAGGTATAGTGGTTTCTTGAATGAACTTCCAATTTTAATTTTCTGTAACTTCGATGTCACGCCCCACTTTTTATTACTCGAAGTCATTACCAAATTCATTAACTTAATTCAATTACAAGGATAACATGCGGAAATAAACTCATATATTCAATCCGTAGAAGTGATTAACGATACTCTCATTCGTATGCAAAGTAAATATTACATGAACATACTTAATAAATTGCCCTTGGGCTTACATCACTTAAGGTACAAGAAGAAGGGTGTAACCCTTTTACAACAATGGCATTCCGCCAACATAACTGAGGCCCCGTGGCCAGTAAACATGTAGATCCAAATCTTGCAGCTCAACCTGCTTAACATCTGAAAAAGATTCAACTACGTGGGATGAACATATAGTCCAGTAGGGAACTCAACATGATCCTCAACAATAACAACTTACAGATAGCTATGATCATGAACAATCATTCTCATACTAGAATAGTAATGTGACAGTTTATACAAAATATATATGTATGAACTTTTCTCGAAAACAACCGTTTCATTCAACGCTACAAGTGGTTTGTCTTTCCTTCTTCCTTTCATTAACCCCCATTCTCAATCTTTCTTAACATCAACAAATACTTAGGAAGTAATCTCACTAAGCCTGATACTCTCTTCCATTTCCTATACATACTCAGATGTACCTTTTCAAACATGTTTATTTTTAAAACATTCGTTCTCCTCCACACTTTCCAAAAGACAAAAAAAAAGACATTTCGGTTCGTTTCCATTACTATCATAACTATACATGCATATCTTTGTAAAAATTTAAATTTACAACCCACCAACATGTATACAATCAACCAATCGAGTAACTTGGTCCTCCGAACTGTAACCAATCAAATCCATGATATTTTCAGTTACAACGAAACAACAACAATCCCACTTTGCTCTACTAGCTATGTGTTTAGTAAGCCAAAGATATACTGAAATAACTACAACCAACTTCGCTCTACTAGCCATGTGCGTAGTAAGCCAACAATACACCCCATTCAACAACGTTAACAACAAGCCAGTTTACCAGGCGCTAGCTGGAAGGGTATGGTGCCTCTGATTATTAGCGCGGTCAGTTCTCCAGGCGCTAGCTGGAAGGTACGGTACCTTTGATTTTAAGCGCGGGGTATAACACCAACAATCACAGCACATCAAGGCATAACTGTCACACCCCACTTTTTATTACTCGAAGTCATTACCAAATTCATTAACTTAATTCAATTTCAAGGATAACATGCAGAAATAAACTTATACATTCAATCCGTAGAAGTGATTAACAATACTCTCATTCGTATGCAAAGTAAATATTACATGAACATACTTAATAAATTGCCCTTGGGCTTACATCACTTAAGGTACAAGAAGAAGGGTGTAACCCTTTTACAACAACGACACTCCGCCAACATAACTGAGGCCCCGTGGCCAGTAAACTAGTAGATCCCAAACTTGCAGCTCAACCTGCTTAATACCTGAAAAAGATTCAACAACGTGGGATGAACATATAGTCCAGTAGGGAACTCAACATGATCCTCAACAATAACAACTTACAGATAGCTATGATCATGAACACTCATTCTCATACTAGAATAGTAATGTGACAGTTTATACAAAATATATATGCATGAACTTTTCTCGAAAACAACCGTTTCATTCAACACTACAAGTGGTTTGTCTTTCCTTTTTCCTTTCATTAACCCCCGTTCCCAATCTTTCATAACATTAACAAATACTTAGGAAGTAATCTCACTAAGCCCGATACTCTCTTCCATTTCCTATACATACTCAGATGTACCTTTTCAAACATGTTTATCTCTTAAAAAGAACATTCTTTCTCCTCCACACTTTCCAAAAGACAAAAATAACAATTTGGTCTATTCACTACGATCCATAAACATACATGCATATTCTTATGTAAAAATATAAATTCAACCCACCAACATGGATACAATCAAATCCAATGAGTAATCTCTGTCTCACGAACTGTAACCAACAAAATCCATATATCAGACAAGCGAAACAGACCAAAACAATCCCATTTTCACCTCTACTACAGATTGTGCAAGTAAGCCAACAATACCTGCCCCACTCAACAACATTAACAACAAGCCAGGACCATGCGCTAGCATGTAGGGTATATGTACCTCGTATTATTAGCGCAAGATCAGTCTCCAGGCGCTGTTGGAAGGATGATACCTTTGATTCTAAGCGCGGTCAGTCTCCAGCGCTAGCTGAAGTATATACCTTTTATCTCAGCTCGGGCACAACACCAACATC
>NW_021024961.1:896619-914544 GCF_004153795.1 Camellia sinensis
TACGTCCCTTTGCAGGCGCTAGCTGGAGGGGTATGGTACCTTCGATTATTAGCGCAGCAAGCCAGTTTACCAGGCGCTAGCTGGAGGGGTATGGTACCTTCGATTATTAGCGCAGACAGTTCTCCAGGCGCTAGCTGGAAGGTAACGGTACCTTTGATTCTAAGCGCAGGGTATAACACCAACAATCACAGCACATCAAGGCATAACCAACATGTATAATGCATATACATAAACCATCCGGATACAAACAATGTGTTAAAGTATATGAACACATAACTACCTCTTCCCGAGCAAGCATACATATCTAATGTACCTCAACAATTCATCACATACGATGTTCCATTAACAATGGTAAAATGCAAACTCGACAATTCTACACAACCGTGTCATCCTCCACCGATGACCAAGGACAAAACCTCTAGATGCATATAGTTAGTACATCTATTAAAAGACTCAAATTTCATGAATCACAAACCCAACAACAATATTAACATGGTAGTTAAAGAAACAACTTCTACATGTGTGTTCGACACTCAAGACACAACAATCCAATTCTCAAACTTATTTCGAAAACACTTCCCTCATTTACACAAAAACGATTCCATTTCCTTTTTGTTATCACAAAACCAACTCCACTAATCTTGTTTCCATAAAATCAACTCCAAAGCCATGGATAATCCCCTAGGCATTAACACCCTTACCACACAACATGTATAATGCATATATATAAACTATCAAGACACCAGCAATGTGTTAAAGTATATGAACACATGACTATCTCCTTCCGAGCAAATATACATACATATATAATGTATCATACGATGTTCGATTAATCAATGGTAAAATGCATACCCGACAATTCTACACAACCGTATCATCCTCCACCGATGACCAAGGACAAAACCTCTAGATGCATATAGCCAGTACATCTATTAAAAGACTCAAATATCATGAATCACAAACCCAACAACAATATTAACATGGTAGTTAAAGATACAACTTCTACATATGTGTTCAACACTCAAGATACAACAATCCAATTCTCAAACTTATTTCGAAAACACTTCCCTCATTTTCACAAAAACGATTCCATTTCCTTTTTGTTATCACAAAACCAACTCCACTAATCTTGTTTCCATAAAATCAACTCCAAAGCCATGGTTAATCCCTTAGGCATTAACACCCTTACCACACTCATCTTGACAAAAGAGATTTACACACAATGGTCAACAAACCCCTATTTTAATTTACCCAACCAAAATATAATTTAGGGTTTTTCTTCATTTAACTACAACATGCTAATTTATATTTTAATTAGCCAAGACAACTATCAATGAAGCCAAAACCATTCTCCACACAACCAACCCTAGGTTTATTTCATGATTTTCAAACAAATCCAACATGATACAATTTTCATGCAATACAAAAATTACCACATGTCTATCTATAGACGGAGTATTGAAAAAGAACAAGGAGAATCCCTACCTCAAATGGAGAACTCAAATAGAGAAGATGACCCGAAATCATAGTGCTCCAAATCCCAAATTTCTTGGATCACAACGAAGCCCTCAACGATCAACACACTTCTTACAAAGACCCAAGGTAAGGAAAACACTCTAGCTAGATCAATCCTAAGAGAGAAGTTAGGTTTTAGAGTGAGGTGCTCTCCAATGGAGATTTTGAAAAAGTAAGAGAGAGAAAGGAGATCAAAAAGTGATCAAAAAAGTGATTTCACGGACTAATATAAACACAGGTTCGCTCGAGCGTACAACACCTCGTTCGAGCGTCAGACACAGGTTCACGCTCGAGCGTCCAAAGATCCGCTCGAGTGCCGGATGCACTCTCCCAGAATTTTCTGCAGACGCCCAAAATGTTGAGAGAAGGAAATTCACGCTCGAGCGTCCAAACTGCCGCTCGAGCGGAAAGGCAACAACAAAAGCCCGCTCGAGCGTCAAATCGCCGCTCGAGCGGAGAGACCAAAACCTGGGCAAAGATTCGAAGTTTTAAAACACGGCCAACTTCTTCCCAACTTATTTTTCTATTCAACTTCCTTTTTTATTTAATTTCCAAATAGATCGTTAAGGTATATTGGTTTCTTGAATGAACTTCCATTTTAAATTTTATGCAACTTTCATTTTTATTTTTATTCAACTACTTTTTTTATTCCAGTTTCTTTTCTATTCAACTTCATTTTTTATTTAAATTCCAAATAGATCGTTAAGGTATAGTGGTTTCTGGATTAAACTTCCATTTTTAATTTTATGCGACTTTCATTTTTATTTTTATTCAATTTCAATTTTTATTCAAATTAGTTTTCTATTAAACATACTTTTTTATTTAATTTCCAAATAGATTGTTAAGGTATAGTGGTTTCTTGAATAAACTTCCATTTTTAATTTCTACAACTTCCATTTTTATTTTCATTTAACTTCATTTTTTCTTCAAGTTTCTATTCACATTCAACTTCCTTTTTTATTTAATTTCCAAATAGATCGTTATGGTATAGTGGTTTCTGAATTGAACTTCCATTTCTAATTTTATGCAACGTCCATTTTTCTTTTTATTCAACTTCCATTTTTATGGAAGTTATTTTTCTATTCAACTTCCTCTTTTATTTAATTTCGAAATATATCGTTAAGGTATAGTGGTTTCTTGAATGAACTTCCGATTTAAATTTTCTGCAACTTCGATTTTTATTTTTATTCAACTTCTTTTTTTATTCAAGTTTCTTTTCTATTCAACTTCCTTTTTTATTTAATTTCCAAATAGATCGTTAAGGTATAGTTGTTTCTTGAATGCACTTCCCTTTTTAATTTTCTGCAACTTCCATTTTTATTTTCATTCAACTTCATTTTTTCTTCAAGTTTCTTTTCTACACAACTTCCTTTTTTATTTAATTTCCAAATAGATCGTTAAGTTATAGTGGTTTCATTAATGAACTTCCCTTTTTAATTTTCTGTAACTTCCATTTTTATTTTTATTCAAGTTATTTTTCTATTCCACTTCCTTTTTTATTTAATTTCCAAATATATCGTTATGGTGTAGTGGTTTTTTGAATGAACTTCCATTTTTAATTTTCTGCAACTTCTATTTTTATTTTTATTCAACTTCATTTTTTCTTCAAGTTTCTTTTAAACTCAACTTCCTTATTTATTTAATTTCCAAATAGATCGTTAAGGTATAGAGGTTTCTTGATTGAACTTCCATTTTTAATTTTCTGCAACTTCCATTTTTATTTTTATTCAACTTCCATTTTTATTCAAGTTATTTTTCTATTTAACTTCGTTTTTTATTTAATTTCCAAATAGATCGTTAAGGTATTGTGGTTTCTTGAATGAACTTCCCTTTTTAATTTTCTGCAACTTTCATTTTTATTTTTATTCAACTTCCATTTTTATTCAAGTTATTTTTCTATTCAATTTCCTTTTTTGTTTAATTGCCAAATAGATCGTTAAGGTGTAGTGGTTTTTTGAATAAACTTCCATTTTTAATTTTCTGCAACTTCCATTTTTATTTTTTTTTAACTTCATTTTTTCTTCTAGTTTCTTTTCTACTCAACTTTCTTATTTATTTAATTTCTAGATAGATCGTTAAGGTATAGTGGCTTCTGGATTGAACTTCCATTTTTAATTTTATGCAACTTCCATTTTTATTTTTATTCAACTTCCATTTTCATTCAAGTTACTTTTCTATTAAACTTCTTTTTTATTTAATTTCCAAATAGATCGTTAAGGTATAGTGGTTTCTTTAATGAACTTCCATTTCCAATTTTCGGCAACTTCCATTTTTATTTTTATTCGACTTCCATTTTTATTCAAGTTATTTTTCTATTCAACTTCCTTTTTTATTTAATTTCCACATAGACCGTTAAGGTATAGTGGTTTCTTGAATGAACTTCCAATTTAAATTTTCTGAAACTTCCATTTTTATTTTTATTCAACTTCTTTTTTTTATTCAAGTTTTCTTTCTCTTCAACTTCCATTTTTATTTAATTTCCAAATAGATCGTTAAGGTATAGTGGTTTCTTGAATGAACTCCCCTTTTCAATTTTCTGCAACTTCCATTTTAATTTTTATTCAACTTCCATTTTTATTCAAGTTATTTTTCTATTCAACTTCCTTTTTTATTTAATTTCCAAATAGATCGTTAAGGTGTCGTGGTTTTTTGAATGAACTTCCATTTTTAATTTTCTGAAACTTCCTTTTTTTTTATTTATTTGACTTCATTTTTTCTTCAAGTTTCTTTTCTACTCAACTTTCTTTTTTATTTAATTTCCAAATATATCGTTAAGGTACAGTAGTTTCTGGATTGAACTTCCATTTTTAATTTTATGCAACTTCTATTTTTATTTTTATTCAACTTCCATTTTTATTCAAGTTACTTTTCTATTAAACTTCATTTTTTATTTAATTTCCAAATACATTGTTAAGGTATATAGTGGTTTCTTGAATGAACTTCCATTTTTAATTTTCGGCAAATTCCATTTTATTTTTATTCGACTTCCTTTTTTATTTAATTTGCAAATAGATCATTAAGGGATAGTGGTTTCTTGAATGAACTTCCAATTTAAATTTTCTGCAACTTCCATTTTTATTTTTATTCAACTTCTTTTTTTATTCAAGTTTCTTTTTTCTATTGAACTTCCTTTTTTATTTAACTTCCAAATATATCATTAAGGTACAGTGGTTTTTGGATTGAACTTCCATTTATAATTTTATGCAACTTTCATTTTTATTTTTATTCAACTTCCATTTTTGTTCAATTTACTTTTCTATTAAACATCCTTTTTTATTTAACTTCCAAATAGATCGTTAAGGTATAGTGGTTTCATGAATGAACTTCCATTTCAAATTTTATGCAACGTCCATTTTTATTTTTATTGAACTTCCATTTTTATAGAAGTTATTTTTCTATTCAACTTCCTTTTCTATTTAATTTCCAAATAGATCGTTAAGGTATAGTGGTTTCTTCAATGAACTTCCATTTTAAATTTTCTGCAACTTCCATTTTTATTTTTATTCAACTTTTTTTATTATTCAGGTTTCTTTTCTATTCAACTTCCTTTTTTTTTTTTAATTTCCAAATATATCGTTAAGGTACAGTGGTTTCTGGATTGAACTTCCGTTTATAATTTTATGCAACTTTCATTTTTATTTTTATTTTTATTCAACTTCCATTTTTATTCAATTTACATTTCTATTAAACTTCCTTTGATATTTAATTTCCAAATAGATCGTTATGGTATAGTGGTTTCATGAATGAACTTCCATTTTTAATTTTATGCAACATCCATTTTTATTTTTATTCAACTTCCATTTTTATGGATGATATTTTTCTATTCAACTTCCTTTTTTATTTAATTTCCTAACAGATCGTTAAGGTATAGTGGTTTCTTGAATGAACTTCTAATTTTAATTTTCTACAACTTCTTTTTTTTTTCAAATTTCTTTTCTATTCAACTTCCTTTTTTATTTAAT
The DNA here is from genome assembly GCF_004153795.1 of Camellia sinensis. NCBI lineage: Eukaryota > Viridiplantae > Streptophyta > Magnoliopsida > Ericales > Theaceae > Camellia > Camellia sinensis. The sequence continues at coordinate 902,097 of NW_021024961.1, forward strand.
TTCCAAATAGATCGTTAAGGTATAGTGGTTTCTGGATTGAACTTCCATTTTTAATTTCATGCAATTTTCATTTTTATTCAATTTAGTTTTCTACTAAACATCCTTTTTTATTTAATTTCCAAATAGATCGTTATGGTATGGTGGTTTCTTGAATGAACTTCCCTTTTTAATTTTCTGCAACTTCCATTTTTATTTTTATCCAACTTCCATTTTTATTCAAGTTATTTTTCTATTCAACTTCCGTTTTTATTTAATTTCCAAATAGATCGTTAAAGTGCAGTAGTTTCTTGAATGAACTTCCATTTTTAATTTTCTGCAACTTTCATTTTTACTTTTATTTAACTTGCATTTTTCCTCAAGTTTCTTTTATACTCAACTTCCTTTTTTATTTAATTTCCAAATAGATCATTAAAGTATAGTGGTTTCTGGATTGAATTTCCATTTTTAATTTTATGCAACTTCCAGTTTTATTTTTATTCAACTTCTACTTTTATTCAAGTTACTTTTCTATTAAACTTCTTTTTTATTTAATTTCCAAATAGATCGTTAAGGTATGGTGGTTTCTGGAATAAACTTCCCTTTTTAATTTTCTGCAACTTCCATTTTTATTTTAATTTAACTTCTTTTTTTTTGAAGTTTCTTTTCTTCTCAACTTCCTTTTTTATTTAATTTCCAAGTAGATTGTTACGGTATAGTGGTTTCTGGATTAAACTTACATTTTTAATTTTATGCAACTTTCATTTTTATTTTTATTCAACTTCTATTTTTATTCAATTTACTTTTCCATTAAACTTCTTTTTTATTTAATTTCCAAATAGATCGTTAAGGTATAGTGGTTTCTTGAATAAAATTCAGTTTTTTATTTTTCTGTAACTTTCATTTTTCTTTTTATTCAACTTCCATTTTTATTCAATTTACTTTTCTATTCAACTTCATTTTTTATTTAATTTCCAAATAGATCGTTAAGGTATAGTGATTTCTTGAATGAATTTCCATTTTTAAATTTCTGCAAATTCGATTTTTATTTTTAATTGACTTCCATTCTTATTCATGTTACTTTCCTATTCAACTTCTTTTTTTATTTAATTTCGAAATAGATCGTTAACTTATAATGGTTTCTGAAATGAACTTCCATTTTCAATTTTATGCAACTTTCATTTTTATTTTTATACAACTTCCATTTTTATTCAATTTACCTTTCTATTAAACTTCCTTTTTTATTTAATTTCCAAATAGATCGTTAAGGTATAGTGGTTTCTTGAATGAACTTCCATTTTTAACTTTCTGCAACTTTCATTTTTATTTTTATTCAACTTCCATTCTTATTCAATTTACTTTTCTAGTCAACTTCTTTTTTTTATTTAATTTCCAAATAGATCGTTAAGGTATAGTGATTTTTTTGAATGAATTTTCATTTTTAATTTTCTGCAACTTCCATTTTTATTCAAGTTACTTTTCTATTCAACTTCCTTTTTTATTTAATTTCGAAATAGATCGTTACCGTATAGTTGTTTCAGGAATGAACTTCCATTTTTAATTTTATGCAACTTTCATTTTTATTTTTATTCAACTTCCATTTTCATTCAATTTACTTTTCTATTAAACTTCCTTTTTTATTTAATTTCCAAATAGATCGTTAAGGTATAGTGGTTTCTTGAATGAACTTCCAATTTTAATTTTCAGCAACTCCGTTTTTTATTTTTATTCAACTTTTATTTTTATTCAAGTTTCTTTTTTATTAAACTTCCTTTTTTATTTAATTTCCAAATAGATCGTTAGGGTATAGTGGTTTCTGGATTGAACTTCCATTTATAATTTTATGCAACTTTCATTTTTATTTTTATTCAACTTCCATTTTTATTCAATTTACTATTCTACTAAACTTCCTTTTTTTTTTTAATTTCCAAATAGATCGTTAACATATAGTGGTTTCTTGAATGAACTTCCATTTTTTATTTTCTGCAACTTCTATTTTTATTTTTATTCAACGTCTATTTTTATTCACGTTATTTTTCTATTCAACTTCCTTTTGTATTTAATTTCCAAATAGATCGTTAAGGTATAGTGGTTTTTTGAATGAACTTCCATTTTTAATTTTCTACAACTTGCATTTTTATTTTTGTTCAACTTCCTTTTTTATTCAAGTTTTCTTTTCTATTCAACTTCATTTTTTATTTAATTTCCAAATAGATCGTTAAGGTATAGTGGTTTCTGGATTGAACTTCCATTTCCAATTTTATGCAACTTTTATTTTTATTTTTATTCAACTTCTATTTTTATTGAAGTTACTTTTCCATTCAACTTCCTTTTTTATTTAATTTCTAAATATATTGTTAAGGGATAGTGGTTTCTTGAATGATCTTCCATTTTTAATTTTCTGCAACTTCCATTTTTATTTTTATTTAACTTCCATTTTTATTCAAGTGTCTTTTCTACTCGACTTCGTTTTTTATTTAATTTCCAAATAGATCGTTAACGTACAGTGGTTTCTTGAATGAACTTCCATTTTCAATTTTCTGCAACTTCCATTTTTATTTTTATTCAACTTCTATTTTTATTGAAGTTACTTTTCTATTCAACTTCCTTTTTTATTTAATTTCCAAATAGACCGTTAAGGTATAGTGGTTTCTTGAATGAATATCCATTTTTAATTTTCTGCAACTTCCATTTTTATTCAAGTGTCATTTCTACTCAACTTCCTTTTTTATTTAATTTCCAAATAGATCGTTAAGGTATAGTGGATTCTTGAATGAACTTCCATTTTAAATTTTCTGCAACTTCCATTGTCATTTTTTTTTAACTTCCATTTTTATTCAAGTGTTTTTTCTACTCAGCTTCCTTTTTTATTTAGTTTCCAAATAGATCGTTAAGGTATAGTGGTTTCTTGAATGAACTTCCATTTTTAATTTTCTGTAACTTCCATTTTTATTTTTATTCCACTTCTTTTTTTATTCAAGTTTCATTTCTATTCAACTTCCTTTTTTGTTTAATTTCCAAATAGATCGTTAAGGTATAGTGGTTTCTGAATTAACTTCCACTTTTAATTTTATGCAACTTTCATTTTTATTTTTATTCAACTTCCATTTTTATTCAATTTACTTTTCTTTTGAACTTCATTTTTTATTTGATTTTCAAATAGATCGTTAAGGTATGGTGGTTTCTTGAATGAACTTCCAATTTTTATTTTCGGCAACTTCCATTTTAATTTTTATTCAACTTCCATTTTTATTCAAGTTATTTTTCTATTAAACATCCTTTTTTATTTAATTTCCAAATAAATCGTTAGGGTAAAATGGTTTCTGGATTAAACTTCCATTTTTACTTTTATGCAACATTCATTTTTATTTTTATTCGACTTCCATTTTTATTCAATTTACTTTTCTATTAAACTTCTTTTTTATTAATTTCCAAATAGAATCGTTAAGGTATAGTGGTTTCTTGAATGAACTTCCATTTTTAATTTTCTGCAACTTCCATTTTTATTTTTATTCAACTTCCATTTTTATTCTAGTTATTTTTTTAGTCAACTTCTTTTTTATTTAATTTCAAAATAGATCGTTAAGGTATAGTGGTTTCTTGAATGAACTTCCATTTTTAATTTTTTGCAACTTCCATTTTTATTTATATTCGACTTGCATTTTTATTCAAGTTATTTTTCTATTCAACTTCCTTTTTATTTAATATCCAAATAGATGGTTCAGGTATAGTGTTTTCTTGAATGAACTTCCAATTTTAATTTTCTACAACTTCCATTTTTATTTTTATTCAACTTCTTTTTTTATTCAAGTTTCTTTTCTATTCAACATCATTTTTTATTTAATTTCCAAATAGCACTACAACAAAAAAGGCCTTTGGTGACAGACTGATTTTGTCTCCAAACATCAAATTTTTGTCACTAAAGTGATTTGCGACGAAAAAAATTTGTCACCACGTTCGTGGCCTATACGTCGTCGCTGAAAGTACCTGGTGACGAAAAATAATTTCATTGCCTATTTTTTATTTTTGACGACGAAATGTTTCGCCTTCGAATGTTGAATTTTTCGTCCTCTATAACATCAATTTCGCCAATAAACTAAATAATATTTTATTTTAATTATTTTTGGCGACGAAATATTTCGTCACCAAATAGATTTTAGTGGTGACAAAAAAAATCGTCACTAAAATGAGCAGAAAAAAAATTTCTTCAATGACAAAAAACATTTTGTCACCAAATATTTCAATTTAGCGACGAAATATTCAGCAAATATGACGAAATTATTTGTTTCGTATTATATCATTAGTGACAAAATTATTCGTCATGTTTTTGAAAACTAATAGCGACATTTTTTATTTCGTCACTAATAAAAATTAAAAATTTTGAAAATGGGAATACTATTTTCTTCTGAAATTTTTTCTTTTCAATAACAATTCCCTGTGCATTTCAATAACATGTTCAATAAAATATCTATTACAAATCAATACAAAAATCTGTTCATTTTTAGAAACATCACAATCGAATTTCAGCACTATTCACAAAAATACAATATGAACTACATGCGGATTATAAATATGTCTCATAATTTCCACAAAAAACGTCTACTAATATCCACAGAAATATCATATCAACCGCATGCAGATTACCAAACAAATCTCCTAATATTCAATGACAAAACATGTCTACTAATATCAACAAAAGTAAAATATCAAGGGCGGATTAGCCAACATGCCCTGTAATACCAATAACAATATAAAATTTACAATGCAACCAAAATACATGTAAGGTAATATGAACAAAAACACAAAATGAGCTACCATCTGCCCCCTAAATTACCAAACATGTCCATATCAAATCTTGAATCTGCAAAAAAATGAAACACAAAAAAAAAAATGCAAGTTAGACAATTATTATCTTATCCATAAAATATACAATTTAACATGCATTTTTCGAATTAATTTTCAAATTGGGAGTCCGGTGCAAGTTTCGTAAGTTTCCACAACTTACATTGGTCCCTCCCAACGTGTTTGAAGTGTTCCCCGGGCCGTCCAGTGGCTGTTGCACGATTTTGGTCCCCCGAAGGTCTATTTTCAAGCTTAAGTGTTAAAAAGTGCAATTTTGGACTTAGTTTTCAAACCGAGAGTCCTGTGCTAGTTCCGTAAGTTTCCACAACTCACATTGGTCCCTCCCGAGGTGTTTGAGGTATTTCCCGGGCCATCTCGTGGCTGTTGCACAATTTTGGCCTCCGATGGCCTATTTTCAAGCTTAAGTGTGAAAAAGTGCATTTTTGGACTTAGTTTTCAAACTGGGAGTCCCATGCTAGTTCCGTAAGTTTTCACAACTCACATTGGTCCCTTTCGAGGTGTTTGACATGTTTCCCGGGCCGTCTCGTGGCTGTTGCACGATTTTGGCCTTTGATGGCCTATTTTCAAGCTTAAGTGTGAAAAAGTACATTTTTTGACTTAGTTTTCAAATCGGGAGTCCCGTGCTAGTTCTGTAAGTTTCCACAACTCACATTTGTCCCTCCCAAGGTGTTTGACGTGTTCCCCGGGTTGTTTTGTGGCTGTTGCACAATTTTGGACCCCGATGGCCTAGTTTGAAGCTTAAGCGTTACAAAAGTTCATTTTTGACTTAATTTTTAAACCGGGAGTCCCATGCTAGTTCCGTAAGTTTTCACAAGTTACTTTGGTCCCCCCCGAGGTGTTTGAGGTGTTACCCGGGCCGTCTCGTGGCTGTTACACGATTTTAGCCTCCGATGGCCTATTTTCAAGCTTAAGCGTTAGAAATGTTCATTTTTTGAGGGATTCATGTAAGTGCAACTGTTTAATGACTAAGCGTTAGAAACTTTGGAGTGTCACGATTCAAATAAATTGATATGCAATTAATACAAAGAATTTAAGGGATTTATGTAAGTGCAACTGTTTAATGACTAACTTGGTTTGACACGAGTACATATGCCATGCACATCAAAATATGTAAATTTCTTATGAACTTAATTGTTGAAATACTGTATTTGAACATCTAATAAGCACAAGGTGTAATAAAAAATAATGTGGAACAGTAAAACATGTAATTTGATTAGTATAAAATTAGTATAAAGTCCTATAACAGATTTATATTGAATGGGAAAAAAATACTAAAGCCATAAACTTAAGAATATTACATTTTGAAGTCTTTCATACCCCTACTGGCTAAATTTTGTGATTTCTGTTTGCTCACCAAGAGCTGCTTGAAGTCTCCAAACCTGACATGCAAGAGAATCAAGTGCAAAATAGGAAAGAAATACAATCAAACTCGAGCATTGTGTAATACAATAATTGTAATGAACAGAGAGACTTGATCATTTGGGAGACCCCCCAAAAAAAATTTTATAACGAAAACCAAGAAAATAATGACTTAAAACAAGTAAAACGTTAAAAGTTAAGAGTACAAATCAAAAAAAGTATAAAGTAAGATTATGAAAAAAAAAATTCTTAGAATTTTTTTATTTTTAAATACGTGAAAGGATAGTAAATAACAACTCCATAATGTTAAAAGTTTTCTTCATGGAATTCATCAATGAATGAAATTCAATAAGTAGACTCACAAAGTTGTAGGTGAATATCTGCTTTGAAAAGGTGATAGTCAACGAGTCAGAGGAATTAAATAAAGAGAAGTGCAATGAATATATGCTATAAAGAGGAATTAAATAAAACTTACATGGCCACCCAAAAGTTACATATGCATCTTAGTCAACCTTAGTAGTCCCAAAGACTCGTTCATAGACAGTACGACCATACTTAATAGATATGGATACTATGAGATATACGATCACCTCCTCCACAAGATCCTTCTTAGGCATTTTCTTCACTATTTTAGGAGGATAGCCACAAAAAGTGTTATAACTGCATATATAGGACTTAAGAGTGAAGGACGCCTATTACAAACTACATAATGACTCCCATCTAAATCCCCATAATTGACAGATCCTTAAAGAACCCATCTAAATATTACAATAAGGAACCAAAAACCTACAGGAGACTCTAGCAAAAAAATATGGATAAATTTAAGTTGGAAAAGTATACAAGGACAACAAGATATGGCAAATAAACTAAAATATTTGGATAACTTCCTAATAGCCAATCTCCATCAGGAAAACATAAATATACAACTGATGAACAAACTTAATTCAGGGGAAGGTCAACAACAAGAAGTTTGGGGACTAGGGTAGATTCATTGCTATCAAAAGCAAGAAGTTTTCACTCAACAACATATCAAAGTAGAGAAAATCTGATTAAGTTGGGGACTTGGGTCACACTAACCATGCTTGCAAATAATCACTATGATCAAATATGATACATATATATATATATATATATATGGAGAAATTAGACTCCACAATTAGCATGACTACTGTCAAGAAAATTGCCATGTACAAAAAAGCACGAAAATCTGATGCTCTTCCATGCACCACTCATTTTTTCTTTCATCATAAATTCAACTACAACTAATAGTGATAATAATCAATTGATGTATCATAAATATTTCATATTTGAATCTACAATCATATATCCCACAACAATCATAGCAATCTACACACAGAATGATATCACCAGGTCCAATTACATCAGACTCTATAATTATTTAACAATAAATAAATAAATAATTCACCAGCCAATCAATTTCCCTCTCTATTCGTTAACAGTCAATGCATTTACACACGCATAAACATACCAATGCAAACATACATATGTAATATTCAACTTCATTAGCCAATTTCACAAAGGGAAAAATTAACAATTAGCGATCAAGTTGGGAAAATTAAATAGGAAAACCCATCAACATTGAGCATCAAACTCACAAAACTTAAAATTTTAACTCACAAACTTCAAGATCGCTGCTGCAGAACTCATCGGTGCGACTGAGACAAGCGAAGAGGCTGGAGTCCCAGTGAGCTCGACGCAAAGGTTTGCCCATAACGCTACCGTGCCCTAGCGGCAATCCGTCGGTGGTCCAATAGGGGTTGCCGGAAGCTACCGGCGGAGAATGCTTTTCCGCCGCCGCAGCAGGCATAGGAGGAGAAGGAGGAGCTGCGATTGGCTTGGTGGCTCTCTTCTCATCGTCGTCTACGCTGAGTGCCTTAGAGTAAGGGGGCTCGGTTCCTCTGGATTTTCCATTGAGAAGTAGAATGAAACCCTAAAAAATATAAATGGAGAGAAAGAGGGAGAGAGGTTGAGAAAATAGAGAAAGAAAGGGTCAAACGCTTTTATCCCCCTAAATATTTTATTAAATTTTTTTAATAACTGAAAATTATTTTTTGACAATAAAAAAAATTATTTTTAATTCAGCGAATAAATAATTTTAGTGGTCAAAACTCATTTTTTGGAGACTATAAATTTTTTAATAGCTGAAAATAAATTTTTATTTTTCATTCGATAACTAAATAATTTTAGTTTCCAAAACTCATTTTTTTGCGACTAAAAATTTTTTTAGTCGCCAATTGTGGCATTTTTAGCAATTAAATTTTTTTTAGTGGCCAATAATCAATATACCCCGACTAAAAAAAATAGTAACTGGAATTTTTTAATATTTTAATCAATTAAAAAAATAATTAAAATATTAAAAAAAGTAACAAAATAAGGATTGAAACTTGAAAAATAGTTTTCGAAAACTGAAACCAAATGAAATTGATTCAAACTCACCTATTTAATAAAGGGGCTTAAATGGGTTTGGTGAAGGTGGAGTGCTAGTGGTGGTGGTAGTGGAGCGGCGACGGTGGAAGTGGAGTGGTTGCAACAGTAGTGGTAAAGTAAAAGCAGTGGTGGTGTAAGCAAAATGGTAGCGGCGGCAGTGGTAATGGTAGTGGTGGGGCAGTGGTGGTGGTGGAAGTAGTAGAGAGTTGATGGTGGTAGTGGTGGTGATGTAGTGGCGGGGGCAGCGGTGGTGGAGTAGCGGCAGTGGTGGTAATGGTGGTGGTGAAGTAGTAGTGGTGGTGGTGTAAAGGTGATGGTGGTGGTGGTAAAGTGGCAGTGGTGGTAGTGGTGGTATTGGTGATAGAAGAGAGTTAGTGGCGACAGTGGTAGAGTGGTGATGGTGGTGGTGGAAGATAGGTGGTGGTAGTAGTGATAGTAGTGGTGGAGTGACAACGGTAGTGACGGTGTGGAGTAGTAGCGGTTGTGGCGATGGAAGTGGATGAGAGGTGGTGGTGGAGTGGTGACAGCAGTAGAGGCGATGGTTATGGATCTGTGGTGGCAGAAATGGTGGTGGTGGTGGTGGTGGTGTTGGAGTGGTGGCAATGATGGTAGAAAAATCCATTTAAACAAGTACTCATGCCTAACCCAAAGAGGGCTTTGCAAAATGAGAACTGATTTAGGCAAACAAAGAAGGCTTCTCACTTATAGGATGAAACTATGTCGTTTTGCATAATAAAACTATAGGAGACGAAATTATTTCCTCACGGAAAATTTTGTACAATGATGACGAAAATTTTCGTCTCTAAAATGGTGCCAAATATCCTGCGAAATTTTCCAAGGGCGGGAATTTTTTTTGCGATGAAAAATAAAATATAGAGACGAATAAAATTTTCGTCACCAATTGTTTTATTGATTTTAAGCATTTGGTGACGAAATTTGGTTTTTCTCTCTAAAAATACCACAATTGGAGACGAAATCTTACTTTTATCTCTAAAACAAGTATATTTGCAAACGAAATTTTTTTTCGTCATGCGTTTTCCTCACCAAAGACCTTTTTTGTTGTAGTGTAGATCATTAAGGTATAGTGGTTTCTGGATTGAACTTCCATTTATAATTTTATTCAACTTCTATTTTTATTCAATTTACTATTCTATTCAACTTCTATTTTTATTCAATTTACTATTCTATTCAACTTCCTTTTTATTTAATTTCCAAATAGATCGTTAAGGTATAGTGGTTTCTTGAATGAACTTCCATTTTTAATTTTCTGCAACTTCTATTTTTATTTTTGTTCAACTTCTATTTTTATTCAAGTTATTTTTTTATTCAACTTCCTTTTTTATTTAATTTCCAAATAGATCGTTAAGGTATACTGATTTCTTGAATGAACTTCCATTTTTAATTTTTTGCAACATCCATTTTTATTTTTATTCGACTTGCGTTTTTGTTCAAGTTATTTTTCTATTCAACTTCCTTTTTTATTTAAAATCCAAATGGATGATTAAGGTATAGTGGTTTCTTGAATGAACTTCCATTTTTATTTTTGTTCAATCTCCTTTTTTATTTAATTTCCAAATAGATCGTTAAGGTATAGTGGTTTCTTGAATGAACTACCATTTTAAATTTTCTGCAACTTCCATTTTTATTTTCATTCAACTTCTTTTTTTATTCAAGTTTCATTTCTATTCAACTTCCTTTTTTGTTTAATTTCCAAATATATCGTTAAGGTATAGTGGTTTCTGGATTGAACTTCCATTTATAATTTTATGCAACTTTCATTTTTATTTTTATTCATCTTCCATTTTTATTCAATTTACTATTCTACTAAACTTCCTTTTTTTATTTAATTTCCAAATAGATCGTTAACATATGGTGGTTTCTTGAATGAACTTCCATTTTTAATTTTCTGCAACTTCTATTTTTATTTTTATTCAACTTCTACTTTTATTCAAGTTATTTTTCTATTCAACTTCCTTTTGTATTTAATTTCCAAATAGATCGTTAAGGTATAGTGGTTTTTTGAATGAACTTCCATTTTTAATTTTCTGCAACTTCCATTTTTATTTTTGTTCAACTTCCTTTTTTATTCAAGTTTTCTTTTCTATTCTACTTCCTTTTTTATTTAATTTCCAAATAGATCGTTAAGGTATAGTGGTTTCTGGATTGAACTTCCATTTCCAATTTTATGCAACTTTTATTTTTATTTTTATTCAACTTCTATTTTTATTGATGTTACTTTTCCATTCAACGTCCTTTTTTATTTAATTTCCAAATATATCGTTAAGGGATAGTGGTTTCTTGAATGATCTTCCATTTTTAATTTTCTGCAACTTCTATAGCGATCCCGGTTGTCCCTTTACTGTTCTGTTGTATTCCGGACTCGGTTCCGTGAAGTTGGTAGTGGTATCTATCTTGTTGCCGTCCTTTACTTTCACTTGGTTGAGTTTTGGGAAGTTTTGGGCAGGTTTGTTACAGGTTGGTTAGGCCTTGGTTTCAATTCCTTGTTGTTCAGTTTTTAGGCGATCCGCTCGAGCGGGTCTTCTTGCGCTCGAGCGGGGATTGCACAAAACCAGTATTTCGTGTTCCTGCAAAACTTCTGCAGATGTGATTTTTACGCTCGAGCGGGTTTGTTTATGCTCGAGCGGTGGCGCTCGAGCGGGTCTTCTGGCGCTCGAGCGGGTAGTACTTTCTAGGTATAAGTTCTGGAAAGTGGAAATCTACGCTAGAGCAAACTGGTTTTCGCGCTCGAGCGGAAGTGCTTTATTCTTGTGTCTTGGCGCTCGAGCGGGTCATACGTATATGAGTTATCCGCTGAGTGATTTTAAATCACTTTTTGCTTTTCTTTCTCTCTCCTACTTTTTCTAAAACCCTTTTTTGAGAGCCTCTCTCTAGAAACTCCCTTCTCTCTAGGGTTTGATCTAGTTAGAGTGTCCTCTTTCTCTTCGGCCTTTGTAAAAGTTGTGTGGATCGTCGAGAGCGTCATTTCGATCTGAGAGTCTTGGTCTTTGGAGCACTTTGGTTTTGGCTTCTTCTCCATCCAAGCTCTAACTTCGAGGTAGGGATAACTTACTTCTTACTATGAGCTTTGTCTTTAAATTTTAGTATTTTGAGATGTTGGGGTTGGTTTGGTGATTTTGTGAAAGTTTGGGGGCCTTGATGTAATTTTTACAAAAGTTGGGGTTTTGGCTATAAAAAACCTAGATGCATGTTTGGCATGGAAAAGTGAAATTTATGTTAAGACATTAATGAAAATGGAACCTAAGGGTTGAAATGTTAATTATGGAAAATGCCATAATTACATTGGTTAATTAATTTGCATAATTAATTATGAGAAATGAGGAATTGATTTGGAAAGAAATGGGGTTAAAGGGTGCAGTTGGATCATTTATCACTCACCTGGTTGAAATGTTGATTATATATATCCATTGTTGCATTTATTTTCTGTATAGAAATAACTACTTTGGGCTATCGGTGGAGGATAGTCTTGATTGTTGTAGAGAATGCATGATGATTAGGCAAACTGAAACTAATCACTGGAATGTGTCATTGAGTATGACGGTTGAAAGAATACATTAAATTTATGTGTTGTGTGATGATGTGTATAATTATTGTTTATATGCATTGTGTCGTGTTGGATGAGATAGGGGATGTACTCCACGGTTTAGGGGAAGATAGGGGATGGACCTCTAAACCGGATGTCTGAAGATATCACCTAGGCGAGGCCTGATGAGGTTTGGGAAGAGTGGGAAGTTATCCCCTCGATTTATTGGGCCTTTTGAGATCCTTGAGAGGATTGGCGAGG
>NW_021024961.1:926554-940681 GCF_004153795.1 Camellia sinensis
TCGCCAACTTCCATTTTTATTTTTTGTTTAACTTCACTTTTCTTCAAATTTCTTTTCTACTTCAACTTCCTTTTTATTTAATTTCCAAATAGATCGTTAAGTATAGTTGTTTTTTGATTGAACTTCTATTTTTAATTTTATGCAACTTCATTTTTTTTTATTCAACTTCCATTTTTATTCAAGTTCTTTTCTGTTAAACTTCTTTTTTATTTAATTCCAAATAAATCGTTAAGGTATAGTGGTTTCTTCAATGAACTTCATTTTTAATTTTCTGCAACTTTCCAATTTTAATTTTATTAGACTTCCATTTTTATTCAAGTTTTTTTTCGATTCAACTTCCTTTTTTATTTAATTTCCAAATTAGATCGTTAACGTAAGTGGTTTCTGGAATGAACTTCCATTTTAAATATATGCAACTTTCATTTTTATTTTATACAACTTCCATTTTTGTTCAATTTACTTTTCTATTAAACTTCCTTTTTATTTAATTTCCTAATTGATCGTTAAGTATAGTGGTTTCTTGAATGAACTTCCATTTTTAATTTTCAGCAACTTCAATTTTTATTTTTATCGACTTCCATTTTTATTCAATTATTTTTCTAATCAACTTCATATTTATTTAATTTCCAAATTGATCGTTAAGGAATAGTCGTTTCTTTAATGAATTTCCATTTTTGAATTTTTTGCCAACTTCCATTTTTTTTTTAATTAACTTCCATTCTTATTCAAGTTACTTTCTATTCAACTTCATTTTTTATTTAATTTCCAAATAGATCGTTAACGTATAGTGGTTTCGGCAATGAACTTCCATTTTAATTTTTATGCAACTTTCATTTTTAATTTATTCAATTTCCATTTTGTTCAATTTACTTTTCTATTTAAACTTATTTTTATTAATTTCCAAACAGATCGTTAATGTATAGTGGTTTCTTGAATTACTTTCATTTTTAATTTTATGCAACTTCCAGTTTTATTTTTATTCAACTTTTATTTTTATTCAAGTACTTTTCCATTAAACTCTTTTTTATTTTGATTTCCAATTAGATCGTTAAGGTATTAGTGGTTTCTTGAATGAACTTCCATTTTTAATTTTTTGCAACTTCCACTTTTATTTTTATTTAACTTCCTTTTCTTTTCAAGTTCTTTTCTCTCAACTTCCTTTTTTTATTTAATTTCCAAATAGATTGTAATGGTATAGTGGCTTCTGTTGAACTTCCATTTTTAATTTTATGCAACTTTCATTTTTATTTTTATTCAACTTTCATTTTTATTCAATTACTTTTCTATTAAACTTCCTTTTTTATTTAATTTCCAAATAGATCGTTAAGGTATAGTGGTTTCTTGAATAAATTTCCATTTTTTATTTTTCTGCAACTTTCATTTTTCTTTTTATTCAACTTCCACTTTTATTCAATTTACTTTCTATTCAACTTCCTTTTTTATTTAATTTCCAAATAGATCGTTAGGTATAGTGGTTTCTTGAATAAACATCCATTTTTAATTTTCTGCAACTTTCATTTTTTTTATTTCAACTTCACTTTATTCAATTTACTTTTCTATCAACTTCCTTTCTTATTTAATTTCCAAATAGATCGTTTAGGTATAGTGATTTCTTGAATGAATTTCTAATTTTTAATTTTCTGTAACTTCTATTTTTATTTTTAATTAATTTCCATTCTTATTCAAGTTACTTTCTATTTCAACTTCCTTTTTTATTTAATTTCCAAATAGATCCTAACGTATAGTGGTTTCTGGAATGAACTTCCATTTTTAATTTTATGCAACTTTCATTTTTATTTTTATACAACTTCATTTTTGTTCAATTTACTTTTCTATTAAAACTTCCTTTTTAATTTAATTTCCTAAATTTATCGTTAAGGTATAGTGGTTTCTTGAATGAACTTCCATTTTTAATTTTCAACAACTTCAATTTTTTATTTTATTCGACTTCCATTTTATTCAAGTTATTTTTCAATTCAACTTCATTTTTTATTTAATTTCCAAATTGATCGTTAAGGAATAGTCGTTTCTTTAATGAATTTCCATTTTCAATTTTTTTGCAACTTCCATTTTTAGTTTTAATTAACTTCCATTCTTATTCAAGTTACTTTTCTATTCAACTCCTTTTTTATTTAATTTCCAAATAGATCGTTAACGTATAGTGGTTTCTGCAATGCACTTCCATTTTTAATTTTATGCAACTTTCATTTTTATTTTTATTCAATTTTACTTTTCTATTAAACTTCCTTTTTTATTTAATTTCGAAATAGATCGTTAAGTATAGTGGTTTCTGAATGAACTTCCATTTTTAATTTTCTGCAACTTCCATTTTTATTTTTATTCAACTTCCATTTTTATTCAATTTACTTTTCTATTAAACTTCTTTTTTATTTAATTTCCAAATAGTCGTTAAAAGTATAGTGGTTTCTTGAATAAACTTCCATTTTTAATTTTCTGCACCTTCCATTTTTATTTTATTCGACTTTCAATTTTTATTTAAGTTATTTTTCTATTTCAACTTCCTTTTTTATTTAATTCTAAATGGATCGTTAAGGTATAGTGGTTTCTTGAATGAACTTCCAATTTTTAGTTTTCTGCAAACTTCCATTTTTTATTTTTATTCAACTTCATTTTTTATTCAATTTCTTTCTATTCAACTTCCATTTTTATTCAAGTTATTTTTCTATTCAACTTCCTTTTTTATTTAATTTCCAAATAGATCGTTAAGGTGTAGGGGTTTCTTGAATGAACTTCCATTTTTTAATTTTCTGCAACTTCCATTTTTATTTTTGTTTAACTTCATTTTTTCTTCAAGTTTCTTTTCTACTCAACTTCCTTTTTTATTTAATTTCCAAATAGATCGTTAAAGTATAGTGGTTTTTCGATTGAACTTCCATTTTTAATTTTACGCAACTTCCATTTTTATTTTTGTTCAACTTCCATTTTTATTCAAGTTACTTTTCTATTAAACTTCTTTTCTATTTAATTTGCAAATAGATCGTTAAGGTATAGTGGTTTCTTCAATGAACTTCCATTTTCAATTTTCTGCAACTTCCAATTTTATTTTTATTCGACTTCCATTTTTATTTAAATTATTTTTCGATTCAACTTCCTTTTTTATTTAATTTCCAAATAGATCGTTAACGTATAGTGGTTTCTGGAATGAACTTCCATTTTTAAATATATGCAACTTTATTTTTATTTTTATACAACTTCCATTTTTGTTCAATTTACTTTTCTATTAAACTTCCTTTTTTATTTAATTTCCTTTTTTACCCTTGTTGTATAGTGATCCGGACGTGTGTCCGTGGATGTTGGTAGTTGATTATTATCTTGTTTACATCCTTTTTACTTTGTATTCGAGTTATAGGATGTGTTGGGCAGGTTTGTTACGAGTTGGTTGAGTTTAGAAACCAAAACAAGTTGCCCAGATTTTGGCCTGTACGCTCAAGCGGGGGTTTTGGTGCTCGAGCGGAGATTACACCCATTCAGTATTTTCCTGTGCAGCGTTGTACGCTCGAGCGTGGGATTGGCCGCTCGAGCGGGGTTGTCTGAGTGCCGCTCGAGCGTAGAGTTGGAAGCTCGAGCGGAGACCTGGTTCTGTCGAGATGCTGGGAGAGTGCATCCGGCGCTCGAGCGGGAGTTTGGCCGCTCGAGCGGGAGTCTGTGAGTGACGCTCGAGTGGGGTGTTTTACGCTCGAGCGGGAGACTGGGTTTAAGTCCCGAAATTGTGACTTTTCAAATCACTTTTTACTTTCTCTTCTCTCTCTTACTTTTTCAAAATCACCATTGTTGAGCCTCTCACTATAGACTCTACCTTCTCTCTAGGTTTTGATCTAGTAGGAGTGACCTTTGGCCTTTACAAAAAAGTTGTTGATCGTCGAGGGCTTCATTTTAATCTGAAAATTTCGGGTTTTGGAGCACGTTGGGTTTTGTCATCATCTCCCTTGGAGCTCCGAATTTGAGGTAGGGATATCCTACTCCTCTCTATGAATTTTGTCTTTAAATTTTGGTATTTTGAGATGTTGGGGGTTGGTTTGGTAATTTTGTGAGAGTTTGGGGCTTTTGTGTAATTTTACCAAAGTTGGGGTTTTATTCGTAATAAACCTAGATGCATGTTTGGCATAGAGAAATGGTATAAATATTGAATCATTGATGAAAACGGGACCTTAAGGGTTGAAACGTTAATTATGGTAAACAACCTAATTACATTGTTTGATTAATTGAGTTAATTAATCGTGAGAAAGGGAGTTATGAAATGGAAATGTTGAGATTGGGAATGTATGGGGTTAAAGGGTGTAGTTGAATTATTCATCACGTTATACATATCTGTTGAGAATGTGGATATTCTATATGCTTATCTGTGAATGTGGGATATTGTCGTTATACATATCTGTTGAGAATGTGGATATTCTATATGCTTATCTGTGAATGTGGGATATTGTCGTTATACATATCTGTTGAGAATGTGGATATTCTATATGCTTATCTGTGAATGTGGGATATTGTCGTTATACATATCTGTTGAGAATGTGGATATTCTATATGCTTATCTGTGAATGTGGGATATTGTCGTTATACATATCTGTTGAGAATGTGGATATTCTATATGCTTATCTGTGAATGTGGGATATTGTCGTTATACATATCTGTTGAGAATGTGGATATTCTATATGCTTATCTGTGAATGTGGGATATTGTTGTTATACATATCTGTTGTAGAATGTGGATATAGCTTATATGCTTATCTGTGAATGTGGGATATTGTTGTTATACATATCTGTTGTAGAATGTGGATATAGCTTATATGCTTATCTGTGAATGTGGGATATTGTTGTTATACATATCTGTTGAGAATGTGGATATAGCTTATATGCTTATCTGAATATGGGATATTGTTTTTATACATATCTGTGGAAAATGAAGATAGAGTTGACATGCTTATCTGTTGAAAAAGGGAAAATGAAAAGTAACTTGGACTTATAAGTCGTATGACATAAATATGTGATTTATGTGAATGTATCAGTGTTGGCCATCTATCAATTGCTAATCTTTTAGTCATTGTTCATGGTTGGTTTAGTGTATTTCTACTGGGCTGTGGCTCACCCTATATGGGAATATCATTTTCAGGTACAGGTAGCATGCCACCTCCAAGGACATAGCTTGGGAGGCTAAAGGCGGACATACTTTTGTCGTTTTGTTTTTGATGTATTACATGTAAATTCAAGCTAAGGGCTTAATATGTAAATGAGTTAGTACTCTTTTGTTGTAACCAAGTGTTAACTTGGAAAACTGTAAGCCTATAGGGCATTTGCTTACGTTATTAACATGTAATATTTTTGTAATAAAACTCTATGGAAGAATGTGGAACTTTTACTTATCAATGCATGTCTTTAATGATGGGTTTAATGTTATTATTTTGAGGGCGTTACAGGAATAGTCATTTCTTTAATGAAGTTCCATTTTGAATTTCATGCAACTTCCATTTTTATTTTTAATTAACTTCCATTCTTATTCAAGTTACTTTTCTATTCAACTTCCTTTTTTATTTAATTTCCAAATAGATCGTTAACGTATAGTGGTTTCTGCAATGAACTTCCATTTTTAATTTTATGCAACTTTCATTTTTATTTTTATTCAATTTTCATTTTTATTTAATTTACTTTTCTATAAAACTTCCTTTTTTATTTAATTTCAAAATAGATCGTTAAGGTATAGTGGTTTCTTGAATGAACTTCCATTTTTAATTTTCTGCAACTTCCATTTTTATTTTTATTCAACTTCCATTTTTATTCAATTTACTTTTCTATTAAACTTCCTTTTTTATTTAATTTCCAAATAGATCGTTTAGGTCTATTGTGGTTTCTTGAATAAACTTCCATTTTAAATTTTCTGCACCTTCCATTTTTATTTTTATTCGACTTTCATTTTTATTTAAGTTATTTTTCTATACAACTTTCTTTTTTACTTAATTTCCAAATAGATCGTTAAGGTATAGTGGTTTCTTGAATGAACTTCCAATTTTAATTTTCTGCAACTTCCGTATTTATTTTTATTCAACTTCCTTTTTTATTCAAGTTTCTTTTCTATTCAACTTCCATTTTTATTCAAGTTATTTTTCTATTCAACTTCCTTTTTTATTTAACTTCCAAATAGATCGTTAAGGTGTAGGGGTTTTTTGGATGAACTTCCATTTTTAATTTTCTGCAACTTCCATTTTTATTTCTGTTTAACTTTATTTTTTCTTCAAGTTTCTTTTCTACTCAACTTCCTTTTTTATTTAATTTCCAAATAGATCGTTAAAGCATAGTTTTTTTTCGATTGAACTTCCATTTTTAATTTTATGCAACTTCCATTTTTATTTTTATTCAACTTTCATTTTTATTCCAGTTTCTTTTCCATTAAACTTCTTTTTTATTTAATTTCCAAATAAATCGTTAAGGTATAGTGGTTTCTTCAATGAACTTCCATTTTCAATTTTCTGCAACTTCCAATTTTATTTTTATTCGACTTCCATTTTTATTCAAGTTATTTTTCGATTCAACTTCCTTTTTTATTTAATTTCCAAATAGATCGTTCACGTATAGTGGTTTCTGGAATGAACTTCCATTTTTAAATATATGGAACTTTCATTTTTATTTTTATACAACTTCCATTTTTGTTCAATTTACTTTTCTATTAAACTTCCTTTTTTATTTAATTTCATAATAGATCGTTAAGGTATAGTGGATTCTTCAATGAACTTCCATTTTTTATTTTTATTCGACTTCCATTTTTATTCAAGTTATTTTTCTATTCAACTTCATTTTTTATTTAATTTCCAAATTGATCGTTAAGGAATAGTCGTTTCTTTAATGAATTTCCATTTTGAATTTTCTGCAACTTCCATTTTTATTTTTAATTAACTTCCAATCTTATTCAAGTTACTTTTCTATTCAACTTCCTTTTTTGTTTAATTTCCAAATAGATCGTTAAGGTATAGTGGTTTCTTGAATAAACTTCCATTTTTAATTTTCTGCACCTTCCATTTTTATTTTTTTTCGACTTTCATTTTTATTTAAGTTATTTTTCTATTCAACTTCTTTTTTTATTTAATTTCCAAATAGATCGTTAAGGTATAGTGGTTTTTTGAATGAACTTTCAATTTTAATTTTCTGCAACTTCCATTTTTATTTTTATTTAACTCCCTTTTTTATTCAAGTTTCTTTTCTATTCAACTTCCATTTTTATTCAAGTTATCTTTGTATTCAACTTCCTTTTTTATTTAATTTCCAAATATATCGTTAAGGTGTAGGGGTTTCTTGAATGAACTTCCATTTTTTAATTTTCTGCAACTTTCATTTTTATTTATGTTTAACTTCATTTTTTCTTCAAGTTTCTTTTCTACTCAACTTCCTTTTTTATTTAATTTCCAAATAGATCGTTAATGTATAGTGGTTTTTCGATTGAACTTCCATTTTTAATTTTATGCAACTTCTATTTTTATTTTTATTCAGCTTCCATTTTTATTCCAGTTACTTTTCTATTAAACTTCTTTTTTATTTAATTTCCAAATAGATCGTTAAGGTATAGTGGTTTATTGAATGAACTTCCATTTTCAATTTTCTGCAACTTCCAATTTTATTTTTATTCGACTTCCATTTTTATTCAACTTATTTTTCGGTTCAACTTCCTTTTCTATTTAATTTCCAAATAGATCATTAAGGTATAGTTGTTTCTTGAATGAACTTCCAAGTTAAGTTTTCTGCAACTTCCATTTTTATTTTTATTCAACTTCTTTTTTTATTCAAGTTTCTTTTCTATTCAGCTTCCTTTTTTATTTAATTTCCAAATAGATCGTTAACGTATAGTGGTTTCTGGATTGAACTTCCATTTATAATTTTATGCAACTTTCATTTTTATTTTTGTTCAACTTCCATTTATTTTCAATTTACTTTTCTATTAAACTTTCTTTTTTATCTAATTTCCAAATATATCGTTAAAGTATAGTGGTTTCATGAATGAACTTCCATTTTTAATTTTATGCAACTTTCATTTTTATTTTTATTCAACTTCCATTTTTATTCAAGTTATTTTTCTATTCAACTTCCTTTTTTAATTTATTTCCAAATAGATCGTTTAGGTATAGTGGTTTCTTGAATGAACTTTCAATTTTAATTTTCTGCAACTTCGATTTTTATTTTTATTCAACTTCTTTTTTTATTCAAGTTTCTTTTCTATTCAACTTCCTTTTTTTATTTAATTTCCAAATAGATCGTTAAGGTATAGTGGTTTCTTGAATGAACTTCCATTTTTAATTTTCTGCAACTTTCATTTCTATTTTTATTCAACATCCTTTTTTTTCATGTTATTTTTCTATTCAACTTCCTTTTTTATTTAATTTCCAAATAGATCATTAAGGTGTAGTGGTTTCTTGAATGAACTTCGATTTTTAATTTTCTGCAACTACCATTTTTATTTTTATTTAACTTCCTTTTTTCTTCAAGTTTCTTTTCTACTCAACTTCCTTCTTTATTTAATTTCCAAATAGATCGTTAAGGTATAGTGGTTTCTGGATTGAACTTCCAGTTTTAATTTTATGCAACTTCCAATTTTATTTTTATTCAACTTCCATTTTTATTCAAGTTACTTTTCTATTAAACTTCTTTTTTATTTAATTTCCAAATAGATCATTAAGGTATAGTGGTTTCTTTAATGAACTTCCAATTTTAATTTTCTGCAACTTCCATTTTTATTTTTATTTAATTTCCTTTTTTATTCAGGTTTCTTTTCTTCTCAACTTCCTTTTTTATTTAATTTCCAAATAGATTGTTATGGTATAGTGGTTTCTAGATTGAACTTTTATTTTTAATTTTATGCAACTTTCATTTTTATTTTTATTCAATTTACTTTTCTATTAAACTTCCTTTTTTATTTAATTTCCAAATAGATGTTAAGGTATACTGGTTTTTTGAATGAACTTCCAGTTTAACTTTCTGCAACTTTCATTTTTATTTTTATTCAACTTCCATTTTTATTCAATTTACTTTTCTATTCAACTTATTTTTTTATTTATTTCCAAATAGATCGTTAAGGTATAGTGATTTCTTGAATGAATTTTCATTTTTAATTTTCTGCAACTTCGATTTTTATTCAAGTTACTTTTCTATTCAACTTCCTTTTTTATTTAATTTCGAAATAGATTGTTAATTTATAGTTGTTTCTGGAATGAACTTCCATTTTTAATTTTACGCAACTTTCATTTTTATTTTTATTCAACTTCCATTTTCATTCAATTTACTTTTCTATTAAACTTCCTTTTTTATTTAATTTCCAAATAGATCGTTAAGGTATAGTGGTTTCTTGAATGAACTTCCATTTATAATTTTCTGCAACTTACATTTTTATTTTTAATCGACTTCTATTTTTATTGAAGTTACTTTTCTATTCAACTGCCTTTTTTATTTAATTTCCAATTAGATCGTTAAGGTATAGTGGTTTCTTGGTTGAATTTCCATTTTTAATTTTCTGCAACTTTCATTTTTATTTTTATTTAACTTCTTTTTTTATTCAAGTTCCTTTATAGCGATCCCGGTTGTCCCTTTACTATTCTGTTGTGTTCTGGACTTGGTTCCGTGAAGTTTGTAGTTGTATCTATCTTCTTGTCGTCCTTTAATTCCACTTGATTGAGTTTTAGGATGTTTTGGGCAGGGTTTTTACAGGTTGGTTAGGCCTTGGTTTCAATTCCTTGTTGCCCCGTTTTTAGGCCGTCCGCTCGAGCGGGTCTTCTTGCGCTCGAGCGGGGATTGCACACTCCCAGTTTTTCGTGTCCCTGCAAAACTTCTGCAGGTGTGATTTTTACGCTCGAGCGGGTTTCTTTACGCTGGCGCTCGAGCGGGTAGTACTTTTTCAGTGTAAGTTCTAGGAGGGGGAAATCTACGCTTGAGCGGACTGGTTTTCGCACTCGAGCGGATGTGCTTTATTCTTGTGTCTGGGTGCTCGAGCGGGTCTTATTGCGCTCGAGCGGAACTAGTTTTTGTTCTTGACGCTCGAGCGTTGTGTTTTCCGCTCGAGCGGGAATGTCGTATATCAGTTGGCTGTGGGACAGTTTTAAATCACTTTTTCTCTTTCTTTCTCTCTCTTACTTTCCTGAAAAAGCCATTTGAGAGCTCCTCTCTCTAAAAATTTTCCTTCTCTCTAGATTTTGATCTAGCTAGGGTGTTTTCCTCACCTTTGGCCTTTACAAAAGAGTTGTTTATCGTCGAGGGCTATCTTTTGATCCGAAAAACTCGTGGTTTGGAGCAAGTTCGTTTCCATCATCTTCTTCGTTGGGTCTCATCTTTTGAGGTAGGGATTCTTACTCACTCTTATGGTCTTTGACCTAGATTTTTAGTTGTTTTGATAGAATGTTGAACTTGGTTGATTTGGGGACTTAGGGTTTCAAGATGGGTTAAAGAGGGTTTTGTGATTTTGGGCTCATAATGTGTATCTTGGGCTTCAAAATGATGATATAGTTGTTGGTTGGTGATATTGGAACCTTCGGGTTAATATCGAGAGTTGGGGATAAAAGCCCTAATTTGTTGTTTAAAATTAATTGGTATAATTAATTTGGAAAAATTGTGAACTTATGGAATTGAGTTGGAAATAATGAAATTGGGTCATTATGTTGTGAAATGATGGAGTTGGATTTGTAAATCACTTGCTTATGAAAACATTGATATTTTATCTGTTGGAGCTTTTATTATCTGTTTAGAAATAATTGCTTGGGCTATCGGTGGAGGGTAGTTTTGATTGTTGTAGACAATGCATGATGATTAGGCAAACTAAAACTAATCAATTGGATATGTCATTGAGTATGACAGTTGATAGAATACATTAATGTTATGTATTGATTGATTGCGTATATGACCTTTGTGTATATATGTTGTGTGTGTGGGAGGAGATAGGGGATGTACTCCACGGTTTAGGGGAAGATAGGGGATGGACCTCTAAACCGGATGTTGTTTGGGAGGAGATAGGGGATGGACTCCACTGATACAGCTCATATGCTTGTCAGATAATGTGTTGATACAGCTCATATGATTGTCATTGGAAGTGTTGATATAGCTAATATGCATATCTGTTGAAATGAGGATACAGCTTGTATGCTTATCTGTTGAGATGTTGATACAACTAATATGTTTATCTATTGTAAAATGGGAAATGCTTAATATGAGTCATTGTCTCATATAAGTGGTTGGCCAGGTTCTGAGCCATTGATGTAAATTGTGAAATTGATAAGAAATGATAATTGAAATGAAACATGAACATAGTGATCATGAAGTGGAAATGGATTATGAATTGGTTTATGAAAGTTAAACATTTATCAATTGCTAATGTCTTAGTCATTGCTCATACTGTGTTTAGCATATCTCTACTGGGCATTGCCTCACCCTTTATGGGACATTATTTTCAGGTACAGGTAGTATGCCACCCCTGAGGACATAGCTTGGATGATGATGAGAGTTGAAGACTCTTTCTTTTGTTTATTTTGATGTATTACATGTAAATTCAAGCCAAGGGCTTAATATGTATTGAGTTAGTACTCTTCTTTTTGTAACCAAGTGTTAACTTGGAAAGCTGTAAGCCCTTAGGGCATTTGCTTTTGTTGTTAACATGTAATACAGCTGTAAGAATTACTCTGATGAATGGAAATGGTTGATTTCTTTTGTATCAATGCATGTCTAAAATGTTGGTTTAATGTTATTATTTTGAGGGCGTTACAACTTGGTATCAGAGCGTACCGGGTTCGAATACTTTGGGTACGTGGAAAGTGATTAGGATCACAATGGGTTTGTCTCGCTTGATAGAGACTTAGATGAAGTGTCATATGCTATGTACTTAATTGATAACATGCTTATGTGACTATGTGGGTATGGAATGTAGTTTCTAGGATGTTGATCGGATCCTTGGGTTGCTGGGAGTCTTGTTGGAAAGGCACTTGACCAATGCTGTTTCTAACCGGAACTCTAGTAATGCCTCGGGACTATCATTATCCGGAAATAAAATTCGTAAATGCTTATGTGTTTATGTGCTTACGTGGAGTGAATTACAGTTGTCCATGCATTAGGACGAGGGTGTTATAGCTTCGGCACATTTGTGAATGTGCTAATAGTCTTGGTTACCTTTATTAGGATGTCAGGACGAGGGCGTGGTAGGCGTGGAAGGCATGGTAGGCAGGAGGTACCTGTACTGGATGACGTTCCGGCAATGCAGGAGGGTGTTGGTCAGGCCAACGTGGCTGAGCCAGCGGGTCAGTAGGCTATGGGCGCCTTGGCTCGAGAGATAGCGGGAGCTTTGGGTATTCTCAGAGTTGAGAATCAGGTTGCTGAGGCAGGGCCTTCTTTCTTGAAGAGGGAATTCTTCCGGTCTAACCCGGATGAGTTTGTTGGGGATCCGAAGGAGCCACTTAAGGCTGACGAGTGGTTGGAACAAATGGAGAAGACGTTCGAGATGCTGGACATCGAGGACGGGACCTTGAAGGTGACCTTGGCATCCTTCCAACTGAAGGGAGATGTGGGTCAATGGTGGAAGTACGAGAAGGGCAGTGTTGGTGGTGCATGGGAGGCGTTTGTGAATGCTTTCCAGGAGAAGTTTTTATCCTCAGCTGCGAGGGAGAAGCTGAGAGAGCAGTTTTGCCAGCTTAGACAGCAGGGCTTGTCAGTGGCCGAGTTTGAGGCTACTTTTACTAGTTTGTCCAAGTTTGCACCTGAACTGGTGGCGTCCCAGGAACGCTGTTGCTTTGAGTTTGAGCGGAAGTTGAGGCGAGGCCTCAAGTTGAGGGTTGGTGGATCTTTCATCCGGGAGTATAGATGTTTGGTGGATGCGGCAGCTCATATGGAGCTCATGATGCAGGAGGAGGATGAGGGGCAGAGAGGCTCCAAGAGGGGCCAAGATGGTCAGGGTGATGGCAGGAGACAGAGGGGTTCTAACCCTCAGCAGTCTCAGGATGGTGTGGCTAGATCGATCTTTCCAGTGCCTAGTGCAGGTTTTGGGAGAGGTAGTCAGGGAGGCTTGACTTGTTTTGCGTGTGGCCAGCTGGGTCACAAGTCTTCGGTTTGCCCGCAGAAGGGAGGGGGTCAACGAGCTACTTCTTCTTCAGCTAGACCTCAGAGCCAGAGTCAGGGCAGGGGCCAGACTTTATCTTGCTATCAGTGTGGTCAGCCTGGGCACCTGAAGAGGTATTGTCCGCAGTTGAGTGCTACTTCAGTAGCGTCTGGTTCTAGACAGACGCAGGGATTTCTGCCAACTCAGTCTGTGCAGGCCTCGAGAGCCAATCCGGGAGCTTCGTCATCCCAATCAGTGCAGTAGTCTTTTGCTCCTAGAGGTGAGCAGGTGGATCAGGGGCCTACAGGGCGCGTGTATGCTGTTACCGCGCAGGACCTAGTACCGGCTCCATCAGTAGTGAGAGGTACTTTTCTGTTTTGCAACTCGGTTGCTAGTGTGTTGGTTGATACGGGTGCATCTCATTCTTTTGTGTCTGCTGCATTTGCATCTGTTTTGGAATTGGAGTTGGCACAGTTAGCATCTCCTATTTGTGTAGTGTCGCCTATTGGTGGTGAGTTGATTTTGAAACAAGGTGTTAGGGGTTGTGATATAGAGGTCGCCGACCATAGGCTTCCTTTTCCGTTTGTTGTCATGCCCATGAAGGGTTTTGATGTTATTTTGGGTATGGACTGGCTATCGTCGTACCGGGCTGTTATTGATTGCTACCGCCAGAGGGTCACGGTTTGCACCTTAAGCGGGGAGTGTTTCCATTTCTTGGGGGATCGGGTTGGTAGTGTGTTGCCACCGGTGTATGATTCGTGAGGGCGGAATGAGCTTAGTGGTCTACTTGTTGGCTTTATGAGTGGTGAGTGTGATGAGACCCAGATTGGATTGCCGAGGGTGGTTTGTGAGTATCCGGATGTTTTTCCCGAGGATCTCGTTAGTTTGCCACCTCACCGAGAGATAAAGTTCTTTATTGATTTAGTGTCCGGCACAGCGCCGATTTCTATGTCACCTTATCGTTTTGCCCCAGTCGAGTTGAGTGAGTTGAAGATTCAGCTCCAGGAATTGCTAGATAAGGGTTTTGTTCGCCCTAGTGTTTCGCCATGGGGAGCACCGGCC
>NW_021024961.1:944276-957851 GCF_004153795.1 Camellia sinensis
TGTACCGGATGACGTTCCGGCAATGCAGGAGGGGGTTGGTCAGGCCAATGTGGCCGAGCCAGCGGGTCAGCAGGCTATGGGCGCCTTGGCCCGAGAGATAGCGGGAGCTTTGGGTATTCTCAGAGCTGAGAATCAGGTTGCTGAGGCAGGGCCTTCTTCTTGAAGAGGGAATTCTTCCGGTCTAACCCAGATGAGTTTGTTGGGGATCCGAAGGAGCCACTTAAGGCTGACGAGTGGTTGGAAGAAATGGAGAAGACGTTCGACTTGCTGGGCATCGAGGATGGGACCTTGAAGGTGACCTTGGCATCCTTCCAACTGAAGGGAGATGCGGGTCAATGGTGGAAGTGCGAGAAGGGCAGTGTTGGTGGTGCATGGGAGGCGTTTGTTCAACTTTCTTTTTTATTCAAGTTTCTTTTCTATTGAACTTCCTTTTTTATTTAATTTCCAAATAGATCGTTAAGGTATAGTGGTTTTTGGATTGAACTTCCATTTATAATTTTATGCAACTTTCATTTTTATTTTTATTCAACTTCCATTTTTATTCAATTTACTATTCTATTAAACTTCCTTTTTTTTTTTTTAATTTCCAAATAGATCGTTAAGGTATTGTGGTTTCTTCAATGAACTTTCATTTTTAATTTTCTACAACTTCTATTTTTATTTTTATTCAACTTCTAATTTTATTCTAGTCATTTTTCTATTCAACTTCCTTTTTTATTTAATTTCCAAATAGATCGTTAAGGTATAGTGGTTTCTTGAATGAACTTCCAATTTTAATTTTCTGCAACTTCCATTTTTATTTTTATTCAACTTCTTTTTTTATTCCAGTTTTTTTTCTATTGAACTTCCTTTTTTATTTAATTCCCAAATACATCGTTAGGGTATAGTGGCTTCAGGATTGAACTACCATTTATAATTTTATGCGACTTTCATTTTTATTTTTATTTAACTTCCATTTTTATTCGATTTACTATTCTATTAAACTTCTTTTTTTATTTAATTTCCAAATAGATAGTTAAGGTATAGTGGTTTCTTGAATGAACTTCCATTTTTTATTTTCGGCAACTTACATTTTAATTTTTATTCAACTTCCATTTTTATTCAAGTTATTTTTCGATTCAACTTCCTTTTTTATTTAATTTCCAAATAGATCGTTAAGGTAAAATGGTTTCTGGATTGAACTTCCATTTTTAATTTTATGCAACTTTCATTTTTATTTTTATTCAACTTCCATTTTTATTCAATTTACTTTTCTATTAAACTTCCCTTTTTATTTAATTTCCAAATAGATCGTTAAGGTATAGTGGTTTCTTCATTGATCTTCCATTTTTAATTTTCTACAACTTCCATTTTTATTTTTATTCAACTTCCATTTTTATACACGTTATTTTTTTATTCAACTTTCATTTTCATATAATTTCAAAATAGATCGTTAACGTATAGTGGTTTCTTGAATGAACTTCCATTTTTAATTTTTTGCAACTTCCATTTTTATTTTTATTCGACTTGCATTTTTATTCAAGTTATTTTTCTACTCAACTTCCTTTTTTATTTAATATCCAAATAGATGGTTAAGGTATAGTGGTTTCTTGAATGACCTTCCAATTTTAATTTTCTGCAACTTCCATTTTTATTTTTATTCAACTTCTTTTTTTATTCCAGTTTTTTTTATATTCAACTTCCTTTTTTATTTAATTCCCAAATACATCGTTAGGGTATAGTGGCTTCAGGATTGAACTACCATTTATAATTTTATGCGACTTTCATTTTTATTTTTATTTAACTTCCATTTTTATTCGATTTACTATTCTATTAAACTTCTTTTTTTATTTAATTTCCAAATAGATAGTTAAGGTATAGTGGTTTCTTGAATGAACTTCCATTTTTAATTTTTTGCAACTTCCATTTTTATTTTTATTCGGCTTCCATTTTTATTCAAGTTATTTTTCTATTCAACTTCCTTTTTTATTTAATTTCCAAATAGATCGTTAAGGTATAGTGGTTTCTTGAATGAACTTCCATTTTTAACATTTTGCAACTTCCATTTTTATTTTTTTTCAACTTCCTTTTTTATTCAAGTTCCTTTTCTATTCAACTTCCTTTTTTATTTAATTTCCAAATAGATCGTTAAGGCACAGTGGTTTCTGGATTGACCTTTCATTTTTACTTTTATGCAACTTTCATTTTTCTTTTTCGTCAACTTCCATTGTTATTCAATTTACTTTTCTATTCAGCTTGCTTTTTTATTTAATTTCCAAGTAGATCGTTAAGGTATAGTGGTTTCTCGAATGAACTTCCATTTTTAATTTCATGCAACTTTCATTTTTCTTTTTCTTCAACTTCCATTTTTATTTAATTTACTTTTCTATTCAACTTGCTTTTTTATTTAATTTCCAAATAGATCGTTAAGGTATAGTGGTTTCTTGAATGAACTTCCATTTTTAATTCTCTGCAACTTCCATTTTTATTTTTATTCAACTTCTATTTTTATTCAAGTTATTTTTCTATTCAACTTCTTTTTTTGTTTAATTTCCAAATAGATCGTTAAGGTATAGTGGTTTCTTCAATGAACTTCCATTTTTATTTTTTTTCAACCTCCTTTTTTATTTAAGTTTCTTTTCTATTTAGCTTACTCTTTTATTTAATTTCCAAATAGATCGTTAAGGTATAGTGGTTTCTGGAATGAACTTCCATTTTTAATTTCATACAACTTTCATTTTTCTTTTTCTTCAACTTCCATTTTTATTCAATTCCCTTTTCTATTCAGCTTGCTTTTTTATTTAATTTCCAAATAGATCGTTAAGGTATAGTGGTTTTTTGAATGAACTTCCATTTTTTATTTTCGGCAATTTCCATTTTAATTTTTATTCAACTTCCATTTTTATTCAAGTTATTTTTTTATTCAACTTCCTTTTTTATTTAATTTCCAAATAGATCGTTAAGGTATAGTGGTTTTTTGAATGAACTTCCATTTTTTATTTTCGGCAATTTCCATTTTAATTTTTATTCAACTTCCATTTTTATTCAAGTTATTTTTCTATTCAACTTCCTTTTTTATTTAATACCCAAATAGATGGTTAAGGTATAGTGGTTTTTTGAACGAACTTCCAATTTTAATTTTTTGCAACTTACATTTTTAATTTTATTCAACAACTTTTTTTATTCAAGTTTCTTTTCAATTCAACATCCTTTTTTATTTAATTTCCAAATAGATCGTTAGGTTATAGTGGTTTCTGGATTGAACTTCCATTTATAATTTTATGCAACTTTCATTTTTATTTTTATTCAACTTCCATTTTTATTCAATTTACTATTCTATTAAACTTCCTTTTTTATTTAATTTACAAATAGATCGTTAAGGTATAGTGGTTTTTCAATGAACTTTCATTTTTAATTTTCAGCAACTTCTATTTTTATTTTTATTCAACATCTATTTTTATTCAAGTTATTTTTCGATTCAACATCCTTTTTTATTTAATTTCCAAATAGATCGTTAAGATATACTGGTTTTTTGAATGAACTTCCATTTTTAATTTTCTGCAACTTCCATTTTTATTTTTTTTTCAACTTCTATTTTTATTGAAGTTACTTTTCTATTCAACTTCCTTTTTATGTAATTTCCAAAAAGATCGTTAAGGTATAGTGGTTTCTGGAATGAACTTCCATTTTTAATTTCATGCAACTTTCATTTTTCTCTTTCTTCAGCTTCCATTTTTATTCAATTTACTTTTCTATTCAACTTGCTTTTTTATTTACTTTCCAAATAGACCGTTAAGGTATAGTGGTTTCTTGAATGAACTTCCATTTTTAATTTCCTGCAACTACCATTTTTATTTTCATTCAACTTTTATTTTTATTGAAGTTACTTTTATATTCAACTTCCTTTTTTATTTAATTTCCAAATAGGTCGTTAAGGTATTGTGATTTCTGGATTGAACTTCCATTTCCTATTTTATGCAACTTCCATTTTTATTTTTATTCAACTTTCATTTTTATTCAATTTACTTTTCTATTAAACTTCCTTTTTTATTTAATTTCCAAATAGATCGTTAAGGTATAGTGGTTTTTTCAATGAACTTCCATTTTTTATTTTTTGCAACTTCCAATTTTATTTATATTCAATTTCCATTTTCATTGTTATTCAACTTCCATTTTTACTGAAGTTACTTTTCTATTCAACTTCCATTTTTATTCAAGTGTCTTTTCTACTCAACTTCCTTTTTTATTTAATTTCCAAATAGATCGTTAAGGTATAGTAGTTTCTTGAATGAACTTCCATTTTTAATTTTCTTCAACTTCCATTTTTATTTTTGTTCAACTTCCTTTTTTATTCAAGGTTCTTTTCTGTTCAAATTCCGTTTTTATTTAATTTCCATCGTTAAGGTATAGTGGTTTCTGGATTGAACTTCCAATTCCAATTTTATGCAACTTTCATTTTTATTTTTATTCAACTTTCATTTTTAATCAATTTACTATTCTATTAAACTTCCTTTTTTAGTTAATTTCCAAATAGATCGTTAAGGTATAGTGGTTTCTTGAATGAACTATCATTTTTAATTTTCTGCAACTTTCATTTTTATTTTTTTTCAACCTCCTTTTTTATTCAAGTTTCTTTTCTATTTAACTTCCTTTTTTATTTAATTTCCAAATAGATCGTTAAGGAATAGCGGTTTCTGAAATGAACTTCCTTTTTTAATTTCATGCAACTTTCATTTTTCTTTTTCTTCAATTTCCATTTTTATTTAATTTACTTTTCTATCCAGCTTGATTTTTTATTTAATTTCCAAATAGATCGTAAAGGTATAGTGGTTTCTGGATTTAACTTCCATTTTTAATTTTATGCAACTTTCATTTTTATTTTTATTCAACTTCCATTTTTATTCAATTAGCTTTTCTATTAAACTTCCTGTTTCATTTAATTTCCAAATAGATCGTTAAGGTATAGTGGTTTTTTGATTGAACTTCCATTTTTTATTTTCGGCAATTTCGATTTTAATTTTTATTCAACTTCCATTTTTATTCTAGTTATTTTTCTATTCAACTTCCTTGTTTATTTAATTTCCAAATAGATCGTTACGGTAAAATGGTTTCTGGATTGAACTTCCGTTTCTAATTTTATTCAACTTTCATTTTTATTTTTATTCAACTTCCATTTTTATTGAATTTACTTTTCTATTAAACTTCCTTTTTTATTTAATTTCCAAATAGACCGTTAAGGTATAGTGGTTTCTTGAATGAACTTCCATTTTTACTTTTCTGCAACTTTCATTTTTATTTTTATTCATCTTTCATTTTTATTGAAGTTTTTTTTTTTATCCAACTTCCTTTTTTATTTAATTTCCAAACAGATCGTTAAGGTGTAGTGGTTTCTGGAATGAACTTCAATTTTTAATTTTTTGCAACTTCGATTTTTATTTTTATTCGACTTCCATTTTTATTCAGGTTATTTTTCTATTCAACTTCCATTTTTATTTAATATCCAAATAGATGGTTAAGGTATAGTAGTTTCTTGAATGAAC
Organism: Camellia sinensis; assembly: GCF_004153795.1. Taxonomy (NCBI): domain Eukaryota; kingdom Viridiplantae; phylum Streptophyta; class Magnoliopsida; order Ericales; family Theaceae; genus Camellia; species Camellia sinensis. The sequence goes on from NW_021024961.1 coordinate 949,796, forward strand.
TTCCAATTTTAATTTTCTGCAACTTCCATTTTTATTTTTATTCAACTTCTTTTTTTATTCCAGTTTTTTTCTATTCAACATCCTTTTTTATTTAATTCCCAAATACATCGGTAGGGTATAGTGGCTTCAGGATTGAACTACCATTTATAATTTTATGCGACTTTCATTTTTTTTTTTTTCAACTTTCATTTTTATTTGATTTACTATTCTATTAAACTTCTTTTTTTTATTTAATTTCCAAATAGATCGTTAAGGTATAGTGGTTTCTTGAATGAACTTCCATTTTTAATTTTCAGTAACTTCTATTTTTATTTTTATTCAACTTCTATTATTATTAAAGTTATTTTTCTATTCAACTTCCTTTTTTATTTAATTTCCAAAAAGATCGTTAAGGTATACTGGTTTCTTGAATGAACTTCCATTTTTAATTTTCTGCAACTTCCATTTTTATTCCAGTTTCATTTCTATTCAGCTTCCTTTTTTATTTAATTTCCAAATCGATCGTTCAGGTATTGTGGTTTCTTGAATGAACTTCCATTTTTAATTTTCTGCAACTTCCATTTTTATTTTTTTTCAACTTCTATTTTTATTGAAGTTACTTTTCTATTCAACTTCCATTTTTATTTAATTTCCAAATAGATCGTTAAGGTATAGTGGTTTGTGGAATGAACTTCCATTTTTAATTTCATGCAACTTTCATTTTTCTTTTTCTTCGACTTCCATTTTTATTCAATTTACTTTTTTATTCAACTTGCTTTTTTATTTAATATTCATATAGATCGGTAAGGTATAGTGGTTTCTTGAATGAACTTCCATTTTTAATTTTCTGCAACTTCCATTTTTATTTTCATTCAACTTCTTTTTTTATTCCAGTTTTTTTCTATTCAACATCCTTTTTTATTTAATTCCCAAATACATCGGTAGGGTATAGTGGCTTCAGGATTGAACTACCATTTATAATTTTATGCGACTTTCATTTTTTTTTTTTTTCAACTTCCATTTTTATTCAATTCACTTTTCTATTAAACTTCCTTTTTTATTTAATTTCCAAATAGACCGTTAAGGTATAGTGGTTTCTTGAATGAACTTCCATTTTTACTTTTCTGCAACTTTCATTTTTATTTTTATTCATCTTTCATTTTTATTGAAGTTTTTTTTTTTATCCAACTTCCTTTTTTATTTAATTTCCAAATAGACCGTTAAGGTATAGTGGTTTCTTGAATGAACTTCCATTTTTACTTTTCTGCAACTTTCATTTTTATTTTTATTCATCTTTCATTTTTATTGAAGTTTTTTTTTTTATCCAACTTCCTTTTTTATAATGAACTTCCATTTTTAATTTTCTGCAACTTTCATTTTTATTTTTGTTCAACTTCCTCTTTTTTTCAAGTTTCTTTCCTATTGAAATTCCGTTTTTATTTAATTTCCAAATAGATCGTTAAGGTATAGTGGTTTCTGGATTGAACTTCCAATTCCAATTTTATGCAACTTTCATTTTTATTTTTATTCAACTTCCATTTTTAATCAATTTACTATTCTATTAAACTTCCTTTTTTTATTTAATTTCCAAATAGATCGTTAATGTATAGTGGTTTCTTGAATAAACTTCCATTTTTAATATCCTGCAACTTCCATTTTTATTTTTTTTCAACCTCCTTTTTTATTCAAGTTTCTTTTCTATTTAACTTCCTTTTTTATTTAATTTCCGAATAGATCGTTAAGGGATAGTGGTTTCTGGAATGAACTTCAATTTTTAATTTCATGCAACTTTCATTTTTCTTTATCTTCAAGTTCCATTTCTATTTAATTTAATTTTCTATTCAGGTTGCTTTTTTATTTAATATCCAAAATAGATCGTAAAAGTATAGTGGTTTCTGGATTGAACTTCCATTTTTAATTTTATGCAACTTCATTTTTATTTTTATTCAACTTCCATTTTTATTCAATTTACTTTTCTATTAAACTTCCTTTTTCATTTAATTTCCGAATAGATCGTTAAGATATAGTGGTTTTTTGAATGAACTTCTATTTTTTATTTTCGGCAATTTCCATTTTAATTTTTATTCATCTTCCATTTTTGTTCAAGTTATTTTTCTGTTCAACTTCCTTTTTTCTTTAATGTCCAAATAGATCGTTAAGGTAAAATGGTTTCTGGATTGAACTTCCATTTTTAATTTTATGCAACTTTCATTTTTATTTTTATTCAACTTCCATTTTTATTCAATTTACTTTTCTATTAAACTTCCTTTTTTATTTAATTTCCAAATAGATCGTTAAGGTATATTGGTTTCTTGAACGAACTTCCATTTTTAATTTTCTGCAACTTCCATTTTAATTTTTATTCAACTTTCATTTTTATTGAAGTTATTTTTTTATTCAACTTCCTTTTTTATTTAATTTCCAAACAGATCGTTAAGGTGTAGGGGTTTCTTGAATGAACTTCCATTTTTAATTTTTTGCAACTTCCATTTTTATTTTTATTCGACTTCCATTTTTATTCAAGTTATTTTTCTATTCAACTTCCTTTTTTATTTAATATCCAAATAGATGGTTAAGGTATAGTGGTTTCTTGAATGAACTTCCAATTTAAATTTTCTGCAGCTTCCATTTTTATTTTTATTCAAGTTTCTTTTCTATTCAACATCCATTTTTATTTAATTTCCAAATAGATCGTTAGGGTATAGTGGCTTCTGGATTGAACTACCATTTATAATTTTATGCAACTTTCATTTTTATTTTTTATCAACTTCCATTTTTATTCAATTTACTATTCTATTAAACTTCCTTTTTTATTTAATTTCCAAATAGATCGTTAAGGTATAGTGGTTTCTTAAATGAACTTCCATTTTTAATTTTCAGCAACTTCTATTTTTATTTTTATTCGACTTCTATTTTTATTCAAGTTATTTTTCTATTCAACTTCCTTTTTTATTTAATTTCCAAATAGATCATTAAGGTATACTGGTTTCTTGAATGAACTTCCATTTTTAATTTTCGGCACTTCCATTTTTATTCAAGTTTCATTTCTATTCAGCTTCCTTTTTTATTTAATTTCCAAATCGATTGTTAAGGTATAGTGGTTTCTTGAATGAACTTCCATTTTTAATTTTCTGTGACTTCCATTTTTATTTTTTTTCAACTTCTATTTTTATTGAAGTTACTTTTCTATTCAAATTCCTTTTTCATTTAATTTCCAATTAGATCGTTAAGGTATAGTGGTTTCTGGAATGAACTTCCGTTTTTAATTTCATGCAACTTTCATTTTTTTTTTCTTCGACTTCCATTTTTATTCAATTTACTTCTCTATTCAACTTGCTTTTTTATTTAATTTCCAAATAGATCGTTAAGGTACAGTGGTTTCTTGAATGAACTTCCATTTTTAATTCTCTGCAACTTCCATTTTTATTTTCATTCAACTTCTATTTTTATTGAAGTCACTTTTATATTCAACTTCCTTTTTTATTTAATTTCCAAATAGATAGTTAAGGTATTGTGGTTTCTGGATTGAACTTCCATTTCCAATTTTATGCAACTTTCATTTTTATTTTTATTCAACTTCCATTTTTATTCAATTTACTTTTCTATTAAACTTCCTTTTTTATTTAATTTCCAAATAGATCGTTAAGGTGTAGTGGTTTTTTCAATGAACTTCCATTTTTAATTTTCTGCAACTTCCAATTTTAGTTTTATTCAACTTCCATTTTCATTTATATTCAACTTCTATTTTTATTGAAGTTACTTTTCTATTCAACTTCCACTTTTATTCAAGTGTCTTTTCTACTCAACTTCCTTTTTGATTTAATTTCCGAATAGATGGTTAAGGTATAGTGGTTTCTTGAATGAATTTCCATTTTTAATTTTCTGCAACTTCCATTTTTATTTTTGTTCAACTTCCTTTTTTCTTCAAGTTTCTTTTCTATTCAAATTCCGTTTTTATTTAATTTCCAAATAGATCGTTAAGGTATAGTGGTTTCTGGATTGAACTTCCATTTATAATTTTATGCAACTTTCATTTTTATTTTTATTCAACTTCCATTTTTAATCAATTTGCTATTCTATTAAACATTCTTTTTTATTTAATTTCCAAATAAATCGTTAAGGTATAGTGGTTTCTTGAATGAACTTCCATTTTTAATTTTCTGCAACTTCTATTTTTATTTTTATTCAACTTCTATTTTTGTTGAAGTTACTTTTCTATTAAGCTTCATTTTTTATTTAATTTCCAAATAGATCGTTAAGGTATAGTGGTTTCTGGAATGAACTTCCATTTTTAATTTTATGAAACTTTCATTTTTCTTTTTCTTCAACTTCCATTTTTATTCAATTTACTTTTCTATTCAGCTTGCTTTTTTATTTAATTTCCAAATAGATCGTTAAGGTATAGTGGTTTCTTGAATGAACAACCATTTTTAATTTTCTACAACTTCTATTTTCATTTTTATTCAAGTTATTTTTCTATTCAAATTCCTTTTTTATTTAATTTCCAAATAGATCGTTAAGGTAGAGTGGTTTCTGTAATGAACTTCCATTTTTAATTTCATGCAACTCTCATTTTTCTTTTTCTTCAACTTCCATTTTTATTTAATTTACTTTTCTATTCGGCTTGCTTTTTTATTTCATTTCCAAATGGATCGTTAAGGTACAGTGGTTTCTGAATTGAACTTCCTTTTTTAATTTTATACAACTTTTATTTTTATTTTTCTTCAACTTCCATTTTTATTCAATTTACTTTTCTATTAAACTTCCTTTTTCATTTAATTTTCAAATAGATCGTTAAGGTATAGTGATTTTTTGAATGAACTTCTATTTTTTGTTTTCGGCAATTTCCATTTTAATTTTTATTCAACTTCCATTTTTATTCAAGTTATTTTTCTATTCAACTTCCTTTTTTATTTAATTTCCAAATAGATCGTTAAGGTAAAATGGTTTCTGGATTGAACTTTCATTTTTAATTTTATTCAACTTTCATTTTTATTTTCATTTCACTTCCATTTTTATTCAATTTACTTTTCTATTAAACTTCCTTTTTTATTCAATTTCCAAATAGATCGTTAAGGTATAGTGGTTTCTTGAATGAACTTCCATTTTTAATTTTCTGCAACTTTCATTTTTGTTTTTATTCAACTTCCATTTTTATTCAAGTTATTTTTTTTATTCAACTTCCTTTTTTATTTAATTTCTAAATAGATCGTTATGGTATAGTGGTTTCTTGAATGAACTTCCATTTTTAATTTTTTGCAACTTCCATTTTTCTTTTTATTCGAGTTCCATTTTTATTCAAGTTATTTTTCTATACAACTTCCTTTTTTATTTAATATCCAAATAGATGATTAAGGTATAGTGGTTTGTTGAATGAACTTCAGATTTTAATTTTCTGCGACTTCCATTTTTATTTTTATTCAACTTCTTTTTTTATTCAAGTTTCTTTTCTATTCAACATCCATTTTTATTTAATTTCAAATAGATCGTTAGGGTATAGTGGTTTCTGGATTAAACTTCCAGTTATAATTTTATGCAACTTTCATTTTTATTTTTATTCAGCTTCCATTTTTATTCAATTTACTATTCCATTCCACTTCCTTTTTTATTTAATTTCCAAATAGATAGTTAAGGTATAGTGGTTTCTTGAATGAACTACCATTTTTAATTTTCTGCAACTTCCATTTTTATTTTTTTTCAACTTCTTTTTTTATTCAAGTTTCTTTTCAATTCAGCTCCCTTTTTTGTTTAATTTCCAAATCGATCGTTAAGGTATAGTGGTTTTTGGAATGATGTTCCACATTTAATTTCGTGCAACTTTCATTTTTCTTTTTTTTCAACTTACATTTTTATTCAATTTACTTTTCTATTCAGCTTGCTTTTTTATTTAATTTCCAAATAGATCGTTAAGGTTTAGTGGTTTCTGGATTGAACTTCCATTTTTATTTTTATTCAACTTCCATTTTTATTTAAGTTATTTTTCTATTTTACTTCCTTTTTTTTTTAATTTCCAAATAGATCGTTAAGGTATAGCGGTTTCTTGAATGAACTTCCATTTTTTATTTTCTACAACTTCCATTTTTATTTTTATTCAACTTCTATTTTTATTGAAGTTACTTTTCTATTTAGCTTCCTTTTTTATTTAATTTCCAAATAGATCGTTAAGGTATAGTGGTTTCTGGAATGAACTTCCATTTTTAATTTCATGCAACTTTCATTTTTCTTTTTCTTCAACTTTCATTTTTATTCAATTTACTTTTCTATTCAACTTGCTTTTTTATTTAATTTCCAAATAGATCCTTAAGGTATAGTGGTTTCTTGAATGAACTTCAATTTTTAATTTTCTGCAACTTCCATTTTTATTTTTGTTGAACTTCTATTTTTATTGAAGTTACTTTGCTATTCAACTTCCTTTTTTATTTAATTTCCCAATAGATCGTTAAGGTATAGTGTTTTCTTTTATGTACTTCCATTTTTAATTTTCTGCAACTTTCATTTTTATTTTTGTTCAACTTCCTTTTTTATTCAAGTTTCTTTTCTATTCAAATTCCTTTTTTATTCAATTTAAAAATAGATCGTTAAGGTATAGTGGTTTCTGGACTGAACTTCCATTTCTAATTTTATGCAATTTCATTTTTATTTTTATTCAACTTCCATTTTTATTCAATTTACTTTTCTATTAAACTTCCTTTTTTAGTTAATTTCCAAATAGATCGTTAAGGTATAATGGTTTCTTCAATGAACTTCCGTTTTTAATTTTCTGCAACTTCCAATTTTATTTTTACTCATCTTCCTTTTTTATTTTTATTCGACTTCTATTTTTATTGAAGTTACTTTCCTATTCAACTTCCATTTTTATTCAAGTGTCTTTTCTACTCAACTTCCTCTTTTATTTAATTTCCCAATAGATCGTTAAGGTATAGTGGTTTCTGGATTGAACGTCCATTTCCAATTTTATGCAACTTTCATTTTTGTTTTTATTCAACTTCTATTTTTATTGAAGTTACTTTTCTCTTCAACTTCTTTTTTATTTAATTTCCAAAGATATCGTTAAGGCATAGTGGTTTCTTGAATGAACTTTCATTTTTAATTTTCTGCAACTTCCATTTTTATTTTTATTTAACTTCCATTTTTATTCAAGTGTCTTTTTTACTCGACTTCCTTTTTTATTTAATTTCCAAATAGATCGTTGAGCTACTGTGGTTTCTTGAATGAACTTCCATTTTTAATTTTCTACAACTTCCATTTTTATTTTTATTCAACTTCTATTTTTATGGAAGTTACTTTTCTATTCAACTTCCTTTTTTATTTAATTTCCAAATAGATCGTTAAGGTATAGTGGTTTCTGCAATGAACTTCCATTTTTAATTTCATGCAACTTTCATTTTTCTTTTTCTTCAACTTCCATTTTTATTCAATTTACTTTTCTATTCAACTTGCTTTTTTTTTTAATTTCCAAATAGATCGTTAAGGTATAGTGGTTTCTTGAATGAACTTCCATTGTTAATTTTCTGCAACTTCTATTTTTATTTTTATTTAACTTCCATTTTTATTCAAGTGCCTTTTCAACTCAACTTCCGATTTTATTTAATTTCCAAATAGATCGTTAAGGTATAGTGGTTTCTTGAATGAACTTCTATTTTTAATTTTCTGCAACTTCCATTTTTATTTTTTTTTCAACCTCATTTTTTATAAAGTTTCTATAGCGATCCCGGGTTTACCCATGTTATACTGTGATCCGGACATGTGTCCGTGGATGATGGTAGTTGTTTATTATTTTGTTTACGTCCTTTTTACTTCGTAATTGAGTTATAGGATGTGTTGGGCAGGTTTGTTACAAGTTGGTTGAGTTTAGAAACCAAAACTAGTTGCCCAGATTTTGGCTTGTACGTTCGAGCGGGGGTTTGGGCGCTCGAGCGGGGAATACATCCATCCAGTATTTCCTGTGCAGTGTTGTACGCTCGAGCGTGGTATTGACCGCTCGAGCGGGGGTGTGTGAGTGCCGCTCGAGCGGGGAGTTGGAAGCTCGAGCGGAGACCTGGTTCTGTAAAAGTGCTGGGAGAGTGCATTCGGCGCT
>NW_021024961.1:957901-1011873 GCF_004153795.1 Camellia sinensis
TAATTTTCTAGTTACTTAAACCAGAAAATAAATTATAACACAAAATCATTTTAAAACCATTTACACTAAAACTAAAAAATACTGTAATTTTATTTTCCTTGTTACTGAAACTAGAAAATAAAATACCACAAAACTATCTGATTACAAAAATCAGAACAAACACAAAATAATTTTCTAGTTACCAAAATCAGAAAATAAATTAAAACACAAAATAATTTTATTTTCTTTGTTACTAAAACTAGAAAATAATATAATTTTATTTTCCTTATTCCTAAAACTAGAAAAATAAAATACCAAAATAATATTCTGTAACACCAAATAATATTCTGCAATTGTTAATGACACCAGTATATTACTACTAGTTGTCAAAGAAAAGAGACAGTATATTACTGCTATCTGTCAAATAGCATAAATCACTATTTGATTTTCCAACCAGAATATTAGTTTGAAAACACAGAAAATTAAATACAATGAAGATACCAAAAAGGATGTTGTCTTAAGATTGTTGGACAATCTTCACTGTATTTAAAAGATTTAATTCTATTGTGTACAAAACAATAACTAGAATTTAAAGAAATAAAGAAAAGGAGAGAATTTGTTTGATTACAAAAATCAAACTTGAAATAATAAATAAATAAATAAAAACAGATTTTATTTTGTTACAAAAATAAAAATAAAATCTGATTTAAATAAATAACAATAACACAAAAATTAATTAAATAACTTACTTGATTTAATTTCTTCGAATTATAATCTGATCAAGTCCAGTGTTTGACACTGTGTCCTTAAGACAGATTCGTCCTCTCTACGGTGCTTTCAGAATGTGGACGTCTATCTCCCAAGATAAAATGATCTACTACAAACAATAGCAGCACTACAAATTGTTTGTCTAACGAACACACAAAGTGTTTATACTCTCTCTGACAAGAAAATAATGTAGCAAAATGAAGAGGATGTTTGCAGAATTATGAAGGACGAAAATTAGAGTTTTTTTTTGTTTAAAAATCCAAATGAGGACTGTCCTATTTATAGATGGAATGGTGGCTCTAGGTTTTTGAATTGAACAGGTATGATACCTGTTGGTTTTGAATTCAAACAGATTTGAATCTGTTGGGTTACAATTCAAACAGATAACAAAAACGGGAAAGGTCTTGTTTGGGTGTACAGTAAATCCGGATCAGATTATTTCCGGTTTAATACGGGAAGGGCCCTGTTTGGATGTACAAAAAAATCAAACAACTTTAATTTGAATTCTGGATTTTATTTTACTAAAAATAAAATTAAATTCAAATGTTTTTGACCAAAAAAGATTAGTATTGGGCTGGACAAGCCCAACCACACACCACACACCACGCACCCGCACCGAAGCCCAGCCTGCTCGGATGGCGGCGGCGCGCGTGTGGTGGTTTTTTGAGTCCAATGGGTCTAGCCCATTTTGCCCATAACCTCTCCCTCTAAAACACTTGGGTACCCCTTGGGGCACACCCCAAGTACCAAACCCATGCCTTATAAACCCTTTCAAAAACTCCAACCAAATCATTGTGGGACACGCCTTATTCAAGCCTTTAAGGAATTTCCACCAAAACTCCATTTCCATGGTGCACACTTTGGCTTAAATTTCTCATTCACTCGGTAATGGTTTTGAGCAACCAAATATACCACGTGAATCACAACGCGGCATAGAACGCGTTACCACTTTGACCCGTGAAAATCGACACACGGGACCCACCTAAAAAATAGACCGAACTTAGGATAAAATTCTGATTTTACCCAGAATTTATAACCATTTCTAACAGTAATCACACTTTGGCTCTTCTTCTTCTTTCTCAACCACAAAAACCCCAACCCAATTTCTTGCTGAGATATTTTAAGGATTGAAGATTAAAAATCTTATATTTATTTTCTCACTGTAAGGTCATGAACAAGTATGTGGAGATAAAATAGTAATTATATTCGTAAGTTCTGTTAGGGCTTTTGGGAGAGAGGTTTTTGGGGTGTAGGAGGTGTGCATTCAATTGACTAGGTAGAATATTTTTACAAAAATAATTTTGGTATTATTTTGGGGGTAGAAAAGAAATTTTAAGGGTTTTAATTTGGATAAATTACAAATACACACCCTGAGGTTTTATTAAAATATAAATCGTCTCCTGTAGTTGTAAAAATTACATTCCACTCCCTGAAATTTTAAATTTCATAACAAATTGTTTATTTTATTAATAAATCATCAAGTCAATTAACAATTTTTAATGATGTTAAAAGTATGTTTCAATTAATAATTTAAGTAATTTTATTATTGTATAAGAGAACAATTATGAATTTTATTTTTTTCAGTTAATTCTGTTAAATAAAAAATTCTAATAATTGGATATTTGTAATTTTTCAAACCACAGGAGTCATTCTATATTTTAAGAAAATCTTAGGAAGTATATTTGTAATTTATCCTAAAATTTATAAGTGGGAGTCTAAAGAAATATCGGATCCAAAATAATTGATACGTGCTAATAACAACACTCTTTTTTTTATTCATATAACAAATGAATTATTGATATAAAAAAAATGGTCTAACTATTAAGTAAATTAAAATCTTAAAGAAAGTCACTATAATTATATCAAAAATGTAAGAATAATTGTATTTTTTTCAAACTTAAGGAAGATGATTGTAATTTACCTAAAAAAAATTTATTTTATCTTATTACGTTCTTCATAATTCTAAATACAATCTCATCCTTAACGTTTCAATGTTTTCTTTACACCTCTAGCATCATCCATTCCACAATCGTCACCGCCACCGCCAATTGCTATAGCCTCCTCTACCATGATAGACCCTTTCTCAACCTCTACCGCTGTCAGCCAACCACTTCATAACTTCACCATCGCATGTGACAGAAAGAAATAGATTTACAGAAGAAGAAAAAAAAAATAGTAAATGGCAATGAAAATAAAAAGAGAGGTCATGTTGGATCTGGTAAAGGGGCAATAGAGGAGAAAAGTGAGGGTTTGAGAGTAGCGAATCTTAAAAAAAAAAAAAGAAAAAAAAAAAGTGGCGAATAATGATGCTGCGTAAATAAGTGAAGGGCGGTGAAGAGAAATGTGAAAGAATGTGTTACTAAGGTAGAGAGATGATTATCATAGATGAATAGTAGTGAGTAAAGATTGGGTGGGTAGAGGAATTAAGATTTTAAAATTTTAGGCTCCGTTTGGTGGAGTTTTCAAAATCTAGTTCCACACTCACTTTTGAGTATGGTGTTTGTTTAGAGTTTTTAAATCATAATTCTACACTCATTTCTCAAAACTCAATTCAAAACATAATCATTACTTTTCAAAACTCATAACCAAACACATAATTCAAAACTATTTTCAAAACTCCATTCAAATCAATATTTTAAAAATATTTTAATTTTGTTAAGATTTTAAATATTTTAATATTTAAATATGTTACAATTTTTTTAATTTTTTAATTTTTTGAATATTTTTAAAAATTTTAATTTTTAAATATTACAATTTTAATTTTTTAAATTTTAAAATATTTTATAAAAATAAATTCAAACTCTATTTTACAAAAATATTTTTAAATATTTTAATTTTTTTTGTTATGTATTTGGTTACAATTTGAGTATAGAGTTGTGAAAGTATTATGGAGTTTCGAGTTATATGTTTGGTTATAAGTTTTAAAAATAATTTCTTAATTGAGTTTTGTTTTATGTGTTTAGTTACGATTTGAGTATAGAGTTATTTTAAAATTTAAAATATTAACATTTTACATTATTTAAATTTTTACGATTTAAATTTTTTGAATATTTATTTTAATTTTTTACTTATTAAAATTTTTAAATTATTTAAATTTTTATGATTTAAATTTTTTGAATATTTATTTTGAAAAAAATTATTTCCTTTGTAATATTTTTAATTAAAAAATTGATTAATGTTATTTTCTGTTAATAATAAAAAAAAAAAATAACAAAAATGTTGACACTAAATGAATTGTTAAAATTTTTACCAAATCACAGATATGGTTATGCATCCCACACTATTTGAATAATTTGGTAATATTTGAGTCTTGGGATCCAACTAAGGAGGGATACCACCCATCAACAACTATAATTTAACAAAAAGGGCAGGTTTCTTTCCATTTCAGAATCGGACTAGAGTATGTTGCTGGGCTCATGGGGGCCTATCACAAGTCTTGTTTTGATAATTCAAATCATTCAATATATAGAACTCACCGAGTATTTCATTCTTGCAAAAACTCACTTTGATCGGATATCGATAGTTACTTAATCAAATCATATTTTTGTCAACGGTAAATATGATATTCAAAATAAATTATTCACGTAAATTTGAACCGATCAAGTAGCTATCAACATCCAATTAATATGATTTTTTGCAAGAATGAAATACTCATTGCAGGAAAATTGATTTTTAGCGGCGTTTCAAAAACGACCCTATAAGTCTCAAAAACGCCGTCATAAGTTACAACGACGTTTAATATTTTCGTCGCTGATACGACCGCCGTAATAGGGATTTAAAGGTCTAAAAAATTTTAATTAGAATTTAATGAAATATAATTCATAAATTGAAACTTATGTATAAATACTCCTTTATTTTTAAATCATAACAATCAAACTCCTTAGGCTTTCAATCTCAAATTATCATGTATCATTTCAATCAAATTAGATGCGTACAAGTGTTTCTCTCACTAATTTAGATATGTTATAATTCTTATCATAAAAAGTAAATTCCTCATTAAATTGATAAAACTGTCGCATGATATTACTGTTATATAAAAATATTTACTCTATGTTTGGAAAGTGAGCAATTTTAGTAGACTATTTTAATTTTTGATTATTTTAATAAGTTAAAATAATTGTGTTTAGAAAGAGGGTTAAATTTTTTTTGTAAATAGATATGATATTTATGAGAAAAAAAAGAGTAAAATAATTATAAATTTGATATAACATTTTATCTTATTAACTATTTTAACCTATTTTATCTTTTAATATTATTTTAGCCCAAAAAGTCAAAAAAAACTTATTGCCAAACACCCTAAAACTTACAAGTTTGGCTTCTCTCTAATCCTAGAATTGGAGGATCCTCCTTTGCTACCTAATAAATATAATAATATTACAATGACTCTGTTTACTGTGAATAATCAATCTCCTTTTGGATGTTTCCTTTAAAATTGTGTGAGCTCATTCACTCTTTTGTTAAAGCATGTTAATGCAAATATTAATCGTATTCAATTATGTTAATTGGACAAAAATAGTGTTTGCATAAACAAAAACATGGTAAATCTCCTCCAAAGCAACATTGAGAATCCAAAAGTTGGATTAAGTTTCATTAATTTAAAGGAGCCACTAAATCACTTGCTCTAACATTCTCAAACATGGATTTTTCTTTTCCCCCTATTCCACCTTGAATAAGGCAAGGATAAAGTTACAGTCAAGTCCTACACAACAAAAAAGTCCTCATCTATATTCCACTGGCAAACTGAAACCGGACAAAACTATTTTATCAGCAAACATCTTGCCAGTTTTGGGCATGACATGCCAGTGCAAAGTCAAGTTGAATTCTTTTCCCTGGAGATTGCTTCCCTGCACAAGGAAAAAAGAGGATATAAAGCCCAACCAACCACACAGAACAAGGGGTCAAATATTCATCGGCAACGGGGAGAATTCATCACCAAAGAAGCTTACCTGATCAGTGAAACGATACTTGTTTGTTGTATGAATCCAGAATTTTGCATGCTCTTTAGAAGGTATAATACCATCCCACAGGGACACCTGCCATAAGACAATACTTTAGATCAATCAGAAAGTTCATATGCATCGGGAATCTGAGAAATGAAGCACAGTTATCATTACATGCCTCTCAATGTTTAACATATATACATTTAAGTGGTAGTAATTGATCCTCTAAGTTGACATTATATTAGAGGTTTAATAAAAAATGGAAAAAGAATTGGAAAAAAGTACGAACATCAGATCCCCCCACAGCATGGTAAAAGTAAAACAACAAAAATCGGACATGACTGACTAGCAACCCAGCCAGGAGTTCAGTTTGGATACTGCAATAACCATCACTCAACGTGTCAACTTTATGTGTCAAAAAGTCAGCCCACCAGGCAATTTACTTTCAGTGCAGATATCTTGGATAGACTGATGAGCAATGTACAAGTCAGGTGGATTTCACCTTTTTCAAGGTGAAGTTTGATAATAGCTTCATCAGTTCATCATAATAAATACCACATGTAACTGAACAATGGTTCTTTCCGGGTCCAAAAACTTGACAAAACAGCAAACTGACACTCAAATGACTTCAGATTTACCACAATTAATTTTTCAAAGACTTAAAACAGTTTCACAATCTACTATTATTATTATTTTTTTTTGATAATTATTTCAAAACCTACAAATTCAGCAGGCAACAGTTTTAATATTCTTCAACATATGTAACAATTTTCCATTACATTTCACCAGCTCCTCAGAGGCAAAACTCTATGAAGAACATGCAGAAATCAACAATGCCTTGTAACAAACTACTTCGGGCAATCATACAATAGCAAGTTTACAAAATGACATGGGAACCAAAAACATGTTTGGTTTGTCTCTCAAAACATGTTTTTGGAGAAAAAATTCTAAAAACATGTTTGGTTGAAATTTTTTTTAAAAAAATTCCAAAATCACTTCTCTCTACTACACATCAATCAATCACTTTTTCTCTCCTCTCTCATTCTCAATTACTTTTTCTTTCACACCCAAACGCACATTAATGTGTACTATTTGAGCAGCGTTGTGTTTTACCCATCTATTCAACTACAAAAAAATATCAAATCATTCCAAACTCCAAAACTATTTTTAAAATATACAACCAAACAAATTTTCAAATTTTCTAAACTCTCCAGAAAATTATTTTTGAAATAATATCTCAAAACAAACCAAACAAGGCCATTATATATCTTGAGTTGAGAGTCAGATCTATGTATTTCAGACAATGATTTTCTTTTCCTCGGATCCATGATTTGACTTTTTTGATTCAGAAAAGGGTCTGTTTAACCTGTAATTTTTCAATGACGACATTGGTAATAAGTTCTAACGAGGACATGAGTAGATGTGTATATCCGTTTCCCCCAAAATTTTGGGACAGCAATATATCCACAAATTAACAAGTCACAATTTAATAAGGCCAGTGGTAGTTGTGCATAGCTGCTTCTCCCAAAACAGACCCATAAATTTCATAAATAACCTAAACAGATCGGTTTTTGAGGCCTCGCAATTCTACTACTACTTCCTAGCAAAAACATTAGATCATGCGTTGCATTGCATAAACATTTCCGGAGTTCAAAAAGATACACGTTATGCATATGCCTGTTTGAAACATAATCCAATTAAGTAAGATAGTTCTTACAATCCCTACCCAAAATCTTATCCTTCTGGTTGTACCATGTTCAATTAATAATTCATCATTTGGTTAAATCACTAACAAAAGCCTCCTTCACTTTAGATAAATTCCCAATGATTTTTCCAATTTCAGATCTTGCCTAATGACTATAATAAGAGGCAAGTGGAGATAATCAAAAGCTGTGTGTGTACTCCTCACATGGTATCTTACCTCGTCTTCATTCCATTATTTCATGTTTCTTGTCAATAACCTCTTCTCATAAAAAAACTCAGCTTCCACAATGATCATTGTTGTCTGAGTGCAAATTGAATCGTGAATCATTTTGTCAAAATAGTGAATCGTTACATTCACTTTATTTAACATAATATGGAATTTTATATATGTATATATATTAAAAAAATACACTGTTTAAAATGAAATAAATATTAATATAACTAAATTGTATATATATAAAACCATGTATATCAATATAATTAATTGATTTTTTTTTAATTTTGCAAAAATGATGATGTTTCATGAATTATGCAAACAAAACTGAATCGCAATGAATCATAGTGAATCGCAATGAATCGTAAGATTCAACAATACGAACTTAATCATTTTGGTTGAAACTCATCAAATTGCATAAATCAAATTGTGAATCATAAGATTCTAACAACCATGATAATAATGACCTTACGAAATTTGAAATGAACCCCAAAGCTAAAGTACATAATATCACTGCCCATTTGAGATCAACTCATAATAAAATGGTGATTACCTGATTCAGGGAATTTTGGGGCGTTTCATACTCAGCAGCTAAAAATACAAAAACCTGCAAATAGAAAATGAGATGCAAATGAAATTTTAAACAAGATTCAAGGTACTATAAACTACCAAAGGTTGACAAAGCTGGTGTGAACCTACTATATTATGCCGTCCTGAAATTTGCACCAATGTGTCAGCTCAGCATCTCTCAATCAATTGCATTAAACTTTTTTCTTTTAATAATCTGTCTTTTTTTTTGTTTGTTTTGTTTTGTTTTGTTTTTTTTATTCTCTCTTTCAAATTCCCAAGAAGGTTAACCTAAAGTGTAAAAGAGAACCAAATATTATAAGAATCCACTGCGTCCCCCCCCTCCTAATAAGCTTAGGATTATTTTAGCATATTCATATATTCTTTCCTTATGGTTTTATTGGTTTATTGGTTTTAATTATTGCCTAATGGTTTAGAAGAGTGTCAACATCATCACTTTGCAACGAAAATCGAGAATCCTCGTAGATTCACACAATTTAGTGTCTACAGTTAATCAAAGTAGGTGTTTGGGAAGTTGCTATTTTAGTAGGCTATTTTAGCTTTTGACTAGTTTAATTGGCTAAAATATTTGTGTTTGGGAAGATGGTTAGATTTTTTTATAGTTGTATGTAATGTTTGTGAGAGAAAAAGTGAAATGATTATGAATTTGAAATGACATTTTGTCTTAGGCCTCGTTTGGCAAGAGGCTATTTTAGCCAATTAGCCAAAAAGTTACTAAATTAGCCAAAAAGCCAACAACCCATACCAAAAAGTCAAAGATTCTCTTTTCTCTCTACTTTTTGCACATCTTTTCGTAATTAGCCAAAAAGTCATCCCAAACATACAAGTTTTTTTTACCTACCTTTTTAGCCAAATAGCCAAAAAGTTACTAAATTAGCCTGTTCCCAAACGAGGCCTTATTAGCTATTTTAGTCTATTTTGTCTTTTTGTGAATTTAGCCCAAAAAGCAAAAAAATAGCCTTTTCCAAACAAGGCCAAATTTAAAAGGCTATTGAAGAGTTGACCATCTCTGAAGTGCAGTATGCTTTGGGGTTGTACCCTCACAAATGTGCTTTGGAGTAGTACCATCAATTAAGCATCTAGTGCTTCAATGGATGTGCTTTTATGTGCACATAAATCTAAGAAAAGCCATTAAAAAGGGTTCTTTCATATACATGTAATAAGTAGAACAAGCTGCCACTCGCTTCCCTTCCTCTTCCTTCTCCTTCCCTTTCTATGTCCTACCTTTTACATTCCTCACTTCTGTCCTCGTTGAGGACTCCACCCACAAGTCCACCACCACCACACCCCCAAACCCTACCAAACAATGGCAACAGACTAATAAAATCAGCACCTACATGGAAAGGACTTGACTTGCTGCATTTTCTTTAATTCTTGATAGTGGCTGAAGCATCTGATTAGTCAGTAATATACTTCAGAAAGGTTCTAAGCCAGATATGATTGTCGAACACAATGATAATAATTTTAAATTACTTTATTTCTTTGTCCTCTTCTTACTTACTCTCCATCAGCACTCTAGATTTCTGAACAAGTTTTTGATTTCAGGAAGTATGCACTCTTAATCTACTAACAATGGCAACAGACTAATAAAATCAGCACCAAACTAGAAGAAGATAAGGATTTGTAAAGAACTGAACCTGCTTTGTATTCCATGTAAACAATGACTGTAAGTTTGCTGATATATTCATTGTCATGCTGACCTACAGAAATAAAGGGCAAAACGGTTCAAATCAAACAAACAGGTAAAATATACATAGAGCCTCTTTTTTTCACTTATTCAATATAAAAATACCAGTATGAGGGTCAGAAAGTGATACAATGGGATATGATCAACAGAACACAAATCAAATAGATACGAATGAGAAATAACAACTAACTCGATGCTTACATTATTCATTAAGTCCTCTAGGTTTTCGGTTTCTTTCTTTCCTTCATTTTTTTCTCTCTGCTTTCTTTGATAGGAGTTTTGTGGAGTTTGTGTCTGTGTGCAAGGTTAAGGGAATCAAGCGACTAGCAACTAGGACGCAAGAAGAATCATCCCAATTTGTTAATGGGGAACCAATGGTCACGGTGCTCAAGTGCCAATCAAAACCACCTTAGCATGGTGCTTGACACTAGCCAAAAAAAAAGCATGGTGCTTGACATGATTGACTTGTTACAAACTTAAAACTCAAATCAACATTTAAATGTCAAAGTCAACAAGGTGCTAAGAAATTGTCCAAAAGATGGTGTTCTAGGTATAAACTTCATTACTTCTTAGAATCAAACATTAATTGCTTAGCTAGTCTATTCTCTACTACACCATGAAGCTCATAGATCATTATCCTGATTTTGGTCATGTTAATTAAAAATGTTTAGTCCACTTAAAAAAGGCTAAGGTTGCGGTTGGTAGAGTTTTGTAATTATGATTTGGGAGTATGAGTTGTATTTTGAGTTTGTGAGGTTTGGAATTATGATTTGAGTGTGGAATATTTGTTTAGTAAAGAGTTTTGAATTGAGTGGGGAATTGTTGAAGTGACATTTGATATTTGATACAAAAATTTACAACTCAACCAAACATACAACTCAAAATTAATTTAAAGCACATAAAAAATTTTAAAAAATTCAGAAAATATTTTTTCAAATATATAAAAATTAACATATAAAAAAAAAAAAATCACTGTTCCTGTCAACCGGCCGGACGACCGGTTAGACCAAATTTGGAAGAAAAAAAAATCCGAAAACCGCGCCTCAGACAGAGTGTTTTGTGCAGAATTTGGGAAATGTGTTTTGAGAACTCTAACCAAACATGATGTTTGAATCAAGGTGTAGAATCATGATTACAAAACACAACTAAACAGAGCCTAAGGTTTTGTGGTTAGCTTGACAAACTAAAACAACTATCTAAACTATTCAGAAATTAAATATACTTGAAATTTAATTTCATAAATTCTTTAACAAAGGAAAGAACCATAATCATGAGTTGATTGTCAGGCTCTATTGAGCTGGTTCACTTGATACACTGATTGAGAGTTCAAAAAATAGAAAACCAAATAAAATAATTACTGTCTCAAATAAGTTGCTATCAGTATCATATGCAATTTTAGTCACGGCAATATATATTACCAATACCAATTTTCCTTTTTCTCCAAAAGAAAAAACTGTATCGGACAATAAATGATGTTATAGATTGTAACCAACATTAAATGACAAAGAAAACCTAATATTCCAAATTAACTACCCAGTAAAATTTTTTGCCTCGTAATGATAAGTAAATTTGGTCTGTAGTATCTGAAATGACACCAAAGTCCAAAAAAGGGAGACTGCTTAGTGACTTGGGCAGACAAAAGTTTGTGGGGGTGGTACTGATTTGAATACATGATTGGGAAAGAATTTTATTACCGACACCAGGCAGGAAAAGCAGACTTCTTCCACCTCACCAGCTTTGGAATAATTCTTTGCTTGTATTTATGGTCTTGATGAAGTAATGGCAGGTAAATTGGTGGCACTTGGAGAGGGTACAATAAGCAAACTTTGGTAGCTTCCCTTCCAAGATAAGTCAGAGAATCCTCAATTGCAGCAGTGTAACAACTGTCCACATTAACGATACTGAGGGAAACCTGTCTCCTAGTTACCATTGCATATAAAGTTTCATAGCAATCTAACCTAGCAGAACAACTTTTTGGAAAGACCTCAGAAACAATTTAAAGTTTTGAATTTTATCAATCTAACCTAGCAGAACAAATAAGGGTTGGTTTGGCATAACTAAAAAAAATCAAAAAGTCAAAAAGTTACTATCTTATTTAAGTCACATCATCTTATTTGAGTCACATCGTCTCTCTATCACATCACTTCAAACTCAACCCATACCCAACCCATATTTCATAAAAAGTCAAAAAGTGCACTTATTTAGGCCTCGTTTGGGGACTTACCTTTTTAGCCAAAAAGTCAAAAAGTTACCATTTTAGCCAAAAAGCCAACAACTCATACCAAAAAGTCAAAGATTCTCTTTTCTCTCTACTTTTTGCACATCTTTTCGTAATTAGCCAAAAAGTCATCCCAAACATATAAGTTTTTTTTACCTACCTTTTTAACCAAATAGCCAAAAAGTTACTAAATTAGCCTGTTCCCAAACAAGGCCTTAGTTTATCCCAAACAAAGTTTGTAATTGATTCAATATTTGCATTTTTTGTTGGATTGGAAGATGAACCTCAACAATTGGGAGAAAAATTAATAAAAATATAGACAGTCAAAAAGAATTAAAACTCTTTTTAGCTCTCCTATTCCTCATATAGCCAGGTGTTAAAATTTCACGAGTCAGAATTTGAACCAATGTACTCAAGATTTTTATTTTATGCCAAAAAATCATATTTAAAGCCAAATATTTCCATTAGTTTTACCTTCTTATTTGGTTTAGCATTACTAGTTCCACTTCGAAGATAAATTTTTATTGATGGTATCGTATTTTCCAAGGTTTTGGAGAGTCATTTGACAACGTGTGATTCATGCTTCAATGTAGTTCCTTTAAGGGAAAGGAGACAAAACAATTCCTAAAATAAATATCAGCCAACAAGGAGAAAATAATGACAACAATGTTTTGGTAGGCATCCATATCCACAGAATTTCACAGCTCCCTTTGGTTCTCAGTTTTGTAATTAGATGGAGAAGGGAAGAGTACTAGAATGCACAAGAATATATCTAAATCTAATCATCCTCTTGGAATCCTTCATTGGCTAACCCTTTGTGGATTTGCTTTCTAAGACGGCCTCAAACGCCCGAGATTTAGCAGTGCCAATTAATGCTTCCTCAAGGACTTTAAAGTTCAGTTCTTGTTATTCCTTGTTTAATTTTTTCCAACTTTTAACAATCTCTTCATATTTTTTTGTATAGCTTTCCAAATTAATTACAAGCCCTGATTTTTGCAAAAGGACAACAATTACCTGGTCCATCATGCTCATACAGATATACATATATGACTCACAAACTTGTGAAAGTAGTAAAGAACAAGAAAATTATCCAAGTATCAAAATATCTTATTTATATGAATTGGAAAGGAAGGATTATAAACCAGCCAAATTCAAGGCTGATTTTTAATTGAGGGGGAAATCCATGCTGTTGCTTCTACATAAAGGTTAGTTAGGTACTTATTTTCAATCTCCAAGTTTTTGTTTGCTTGAAATGTTGACTCAAAATTAAAGAGTACTAATTTTCCAATTTATCAAATAGGGGGCCACTGGATTCGACCTATCAACTTTAAAACTGTGGTTCAAGCCTGAAGATAGCTACTTTGCGCAAATAACGCCAAAATGTTAGACCTATCTCCAATCTAATGGGAACTAAACTGGGTGCACTTTTTATATTTTCATTTTGTCTAACTGCTTGTCAATTGTTGGAGTACAAAATTTTCACTGTAAAAAGTTTTATCTCAAACTATTTGATACTCATGCTAAAGAAAAGACTTAACCAATTCTTACACCAGCCCCTTACAACATTCATTATATTAAGATATAAACCCATCAAATCAATTAGCAAGCCATTAATCACCCATGATATCCAAACCCCCAGAACACTATTCTTGCACTGTCTAACAGCGTTTCTGATATATGCTTTAATGTTTCAAGTGAAATACTTCCCCAAGCCTTATATGCCTTCAATCAGGGGATTCCATCCTCATATGTCAGGCTTCACAACAAAATAAGCAGCCAATCAAGCAGCACATAATTCCTAGAAAGCATTGATCACATTAATTATAAAGCACCCTACAACTGACCAAATATACAATTCATGGGGGGTCAAGGAAATAGATCGAACTGAGCACTGGTGTGTCACCTTTCCAAGGGAGGAGAAAAAATGACTATATAATAACAAATTTAACAACCAAATAAAATCCTATCATTCAGAGATTTATTGGAGCATATAAGGAACCAACAACCCAGTTTGGTCACATCTCCATGAAATGAAAATAAAAAAAAATAAAAAAAAAAGAACTGATGATTAAAACATATAGGTAAACACCATATGCACCTTGTTGCATGTTTTTGTGGTGTGTGACGTATTTTTGTGATAAATGTTATATATTTTTCTGGTAGAAGTTACAAAAATTACTGGTTGAGAAATAAAGTTACGCAATTTCATGGTATTGTTACACATTTTGTGATTAGAAATGTTTGGATAAAAAAAAAATGTAACATTACAACAAAAATGCGAAACTTTCATTTCTCAACCACAAATTGTCATAACTCCTACCAGAAGAAAATATACCATCTACCACAAAAATATGTAAGACACATCACAAAAACACGTAACATAAAATCAATTAACCCTAAATTGACAGTCTTGCAACCAAAGCTACTTCAAAAACTAAAATACACAGAATGATATATTACAAAGAAGTAGAACAATTATATGATAACCCCAATCTAAATCAATCTCTAGGTATCACAAAACCCTAGACGTACAGCATTTGAGAAAGCAATCAAGTTAAGGCAAGCATTCGTTACACAAAAATTTGTAGGAATTGAAATACCTCGTCGTTTCCTTGAGTAGACTTCTGGAACCAATTGATGTTCAAGACCTAAAATCAAAAAACACAAAAGAATGAATCAATCAATCAAGGAGAGATGTGGAAATGATCGAACAAATAGGGGATCTAGAGAGAGAGAGAGAGAGAGAGAGAGAGAGGACCTTGACATGGGAGGAGGGAGAGGGAGAGTTGAGATTGTCGGAGAGAGAAGACATGGCGCAGATCAAAGCGAGCAATGTCACGGCGAACGTTAGCAAGGCGTTGGCTCTGTAGCCGAACGAATGCATTTTTGCTCCTCTTCTTCTTCTTCACTTTGTTTGAGTTCGTGAGTAGAATTTTTACAACACATTACAATAAGAGATTAATATAAGGGCAAACTACAAACACCCTCGAACCGAGGTTAGTTAAAAATATAGATTTTCTTGATATCTTGTTCTTTCGAGGTTTTTATTTTTATAATAAATTATTTTTTAAAATTTTTATTTTTATA
Source organism: Camellia sinensis (assembly GCF_004153795.1). NCBI lineage: Eukaryota > Viridiplantae > Streptophyta > Magnoliopsida > Ericales > Theaceae > Camellia > Camellia sinensis. The sequence continues at coordinate 973,087 of NW_021024961.1, forward strand.
TATATTTTCTTAATTTTTTTTAATTTATTATAAAAATTTGACCCTCATAAAATAATTTATAATTTCTCAAAACTGAAGAAAATCTATATTTTTACTAAGGGGTTGTTTGGGATGATATAAATAAGTGCACTTTTTGTCTTTTTACGAAAAGATGTGCAGAAAAGTAGAGAGGTGATGTGATGGAAAAAAGATAAAAAGATAAAAAGATGAATTATATAGGAGATGCCAAACTTGGCCTAAATTTCAAGGCTATTTGTAATTTACAAGTAGCAAATTACGAATCAAGTAAAGCCGTATCGTATTTATATTATTGTACTGGAATAGCACTCGAGAGAATTGAGAAGTGCTGCTGCTGCTGCTGCTATTGCTGAGTGTTTCGGAATGGGCCTGGCTTTGGTCCAGTTCACCATCGGATTGGACTGTGTTGTTAGGTTTGTGGAGATTTATTACGGATTTTGTTTTGAAAATTTGAACCGTTTAATGTGTAAAACTCGTTGAGTGTTATATGCTTGTGAAAAATCACGTTGATCGGATATCGATAGCTATGTGATCAAAACAGTTTTTTATCAACAGTTAATTTATTCACCGTCCATTTTGTTTTATACAAAACTGATTTGATCACATAGCTATCGATATCCGATCAACGTGATTTTTTACAGGCATATAGTATTCGACGAATTCTACACATTAAACAATTCAAATTTTCAAAACGGGACCTGTCGTGGGCCTTCACGGGCCCAACAGCACTGTCCAATCCGATGGTAGACTGGACCAAAGCCAGACCCTTTCGGAATTTGGTTATTTTGAGAGGTTATTTTAATTTTTAGTTATTTTTGTAGGTTAAAATAGTTATGTTTGGAAGGAGAGTTGAATTTTTTTATAATTAAATGTGATATTTGTAACAGAAATAGTAAAATAATTATAAATTTGATGTAATATTTTATTTTATTGACTATTTTAATTTATTTTATCTTTTAATATTGTTTTAGTCCAAAAGCTAAAAAAAACTTATTGCCAAACACCCGTAAACTTGCTTTGAAATTGGTCATTTTAGTTTGTTTTTAATTATTTATGAAAATATATATTCCTTCTCTCCTATTTTGTTGGTTCATTATTTTATTTATATATTATATTAACATAGGTAAGCCCATAAAGGTTATAATCCACCACTTAGGGCCCAATACATAATTCAAATACTAAAGCCCAACGTTGCTGGAGCTCAACATGGCTTTAAGAACCAATGACATCTAAACATGTGGCAAGAGAAGGACAAGTCACATAAGCAGACAAAGATCTTGCAAAGTTATTGCACTGCACATCAGCCATTAATGAAGCCCCTTACAGCATTTATTACGATAACCCCTCCCCGTCGAGACAGAATGGCTTCACCATGAACAAGGCAAGCTAGAGCATAGACTTTCGGCCAAGATGACAGGTCGGAAGGGACAACGAAATGATTACCAGAGGATATAAGCAGACGTCGAAGACAAGAAGAAGGCTAAGTTTTTCTATTACTAATCTATCTCTACATTCTATCTCTCCTTCTAACTTGCTCGTCGAAGGGTTCGCTGGGGGACTCCCCGTTCCACGTTGAACTCTTGTGCAGGTCTCTCGGTGAGATTGGTACCTCAGACACCGGTTTGTGAAGCGTGGACCAATCTGACCCGTTCCATCTAGAATACGCTGTATCATCAGTTGGTGCCGTTTGTGGGAAACCTTTTGCTCCGCGTGCCAGTTGTGCTCATTGTCGCTAGAGACCATTTTCCAATAACCCCTTCCTGCCATTCACCAAGGTGGATGGTCACAACTAGATCCATGGTTTCTCACCACAATGTTGCCGACCACCAAGCCGATCCTCTTAATCCAGACAACCCGCCGCAGTATTTCACCGAGCTCACCAACAGCATTAACCGTCTAGCCGAGCAAAATAAAGCCTTGATTAATTCTCTACTCTAAAGAAACCTTCCTATGCCTCCTCTACTACCTCCAGATATCCCACTCAACCAAGAATGAGCCCCGAGCCATACTATCCAGCAGCCCCATCCACCCAACTTAGAAGGCTTGCGACCCCCTCCCTTAGATATGAACTCGCCACCCCGGGTCCTACCTCCATCGGTCCAGGCACCCACTCCCGAGGGAGAGGCCAGTAGTGTCCAGCCCCGTTGCATTCCGGTAGTGACAACGTTCATCTCTGGGACGCAGAACTCCGAGCCATGAAGCTCCAGCTCCAAGGAGTCATGCAGAACATACAGCATAAACTATCTACCACAGCCAACTCACCATTCATTGCCTCCATCAGGGACAAACCTCTACCTCCTAAGTTTAAAACGCCCTCGATTGACTCTTTTGACGGTACAACGGACCCAGTCGATCACTTGGAGACCTACAGGACCCTCATGATCCTCTATGCATTCCCTGATGAAATCATGTGTCAGGCTTTCCCCGTAACACTTAAGGGGTCGGTCCGACTGTGGTTTAGTCAGCTACTGACGGACTCTGTCTCTACCTTTCAGCACCTGAGTGACTCATTTCTCAGCTATTTCATTGGTGCCCAGCACCAACGGCGTCCGGCAACTCAATTCCTTAACATCCGTCAGACGGAGAGAGAGTCGCTGCGCAACTTCGTCACCCACTTCAACACCGAGGCCTTGCAGGTGGCAGAAAATGATGACAAGGTCATTCTCACAGCTTTTATGGCCGGTCTACGATCATCTGATTTTTTTTTCCTCTCCAAAAACCCCCCGACCTCCATGGCAACCCTACTTTCTAAAGCCTAAAAATACATGAACGCCGAAGATTCCTTAGCCCCTCGACAAGATCCTACAGCCAAAAGCCTGATCCCCAGAGAGAAGAGAAAGGACTCAGAAACTAGAAACACCCAGTACACTCACCAAACACCTCAGTATACCGACCGACCACCCCGAGCCGACCGGTCGGCATCAACCCGACCACCCGGCCGGTTCATACACCCCCCTCAACTTCCTCATGGAACAAGTCTTGAACCAGATTCAACGAAATTATCCCCTAAAATGGCTCCAACCGTCACGGCCTCCTTCCAACCGGCGAGACCAGTCCAAATACTACCGTTTTCACCAGGACCACGGCCATAATACCAAGGAGTGTGTTAACCTCAAAGACCAGGTCGAGGGTTTGATATGTCAGGGATGTCTGGGTCGATTCACGGAAGCCCGCCCTCAGCAGAGGCAAATGACTGAACTTATTAGAAACAACCACCAGCTCACTCCTCCCCGGCAACCTGCACAACCTAACCAAGGTCATGATCGCTCTCCACAGTAACCCTAGGCACAAGGTAAGCCCGCCCCCCCTGTTGGAGAGATCAGAGTTATTGCTGGCAAGCTTGCTTGTGGAGAATCATCCCGCTCGGCTTAGCGGGCAAAACTCAAAAGAATAAGGCAGGGCTCAGACAAAGAAGTTGCCACATTGGACCGCCCTTCCAAACAGCCAAAGCAGTGGATGGAGCCCATCACCTTCACGGAGGCCGACTGCACAGGCATCCGTTATCCCCATGACGATCCCCTCGTTATCTCTGCCCTCATCTCCAATTACAAAGTCAGACGGGTTCTCGTTGACAACGGCAGTTCTTCAGACATCATCTTCCTAAATGTCTTTCGCCAGCTCAAGGTCGGGAAAGAAAGTTTGTCTCCTCTCCAAACCCCATTGGTCGGTTTCACTGGAGATCGGGTGACCTCAATCGACTCCATCGATCTTCCCATCACAATCGACAAATACCCGTGGCAAACCACAAAGTTGCTCACCTTCCTTGTCGTCGACTGTCCCTCTGCTTACAGCATCATCCTCGGCCGCACCGTCCTAAATGTTTTCCAAGCTATCACATCCACTTTCCATCTTGCCGTCAAATTCCCCACCGACCTTGGGGTCGGCATGGTAAGGGGAGAGCATACCGTGGCTAGAGAATGTTATGTCGCCTCACTTAAAGAGGTCAAGCTAAAGGAGGCTATGATCATTGAAGGACTCGACGTCAGAGACGAGGACGAGCTGGTCGGAGGGGAACCAGTGGAAGAGCTGGTCGAGGTCCTCATCAATCCCACCAACCTGACAAAAACTGCCAAGATCGGCAGCCAACTATCCTCCCAAGCCAAGGCTGACCTTACGGCCCTCCTAATTGAGCACAACGACGTATTTGCCTGGACCTACTCCGATATGCCGGGTATTGACCTATTTTTCATCACCCATCGTCTCAGCATTGAGTCCCATTTCTGACCATTCCACCAGAAGCAGCGCATCTTTCATCCGGAGCGCAATACTCTTATCACTTCTGAAGTAGATAAGCTCATTGAGGCATAGTTTATCAAAAATGTGGACTATCCTAGATGGCTGTCAAATGTGGTCCTGGTCCGTAAAAATAATGATAAATGGCGACTCTATGTCGACTACTCCGACCTCAACCGAGCTTGCCCCAAAGACAATTATCCATTTTCTCGCATAGATCTGCTTGTTGACGCCACGGCCGGTCATCAAATGCTCAGCTTCATGGATGTCTTCTCTAGGTACAACCAAATTCTGATGCACCTGTTTGACCGGGGAACACACCTTCTTCATCACCGACCGGGGAACCTACCATTATTGTGTCATGCCATTTGGGTTGAAAAATGTCGGGGCCACTTACCAACGGTTGGTCAATGCCGTCTTTCATCACCAGATCGGCCGGAACATGGAAGTATACGTCGATAACATGCTAGTCAAGAGCAAACTCTCTATTGATCATCTGGCCGACCTGCGAGAGACATTCAGCACCCTACGAAAGTATCAAATGAAGCTCAATCCGGAGAAATGCGCCTTCGGCGTAGGATCTAGGAAGTTCTTGGGTTTCATAGTCAGTCAGCGGGGCATCAAAGCTAACCCCGAAAAGATCAAGGCCTTGATAGAAATGCAGTCGCCCAGAACAGTTAAGGAGGTTCAGAGGCTTACTGGCAGAGTCGCCGCCCTCAACCACTTCATTTCCCGCGCAACGGACAAGTGCCTCCCCTTCTTCAAAATTCTTCGGCAAACTTTCGAGTGGACGACCGAATCCGAAGAGGTTTTCCAACAATTGAAACAGTGCATGGCCAACCCCCCTTACTCTCCCAGGAACTCACGGGTGAGCCCCTTTTCCTCTATTTAGCCGTCTCCAGCACCATAGTCAGTGCGGCCTTCATCAGAGAGGACGGTTCAGTACAACGCCCAGTTTATTACATTAGCCGGGCCCTCAGAGGCACAGAACAGAACTACCCATTGCTAGAAAAAATGTCCTCCGTCCTTACTTCTAAGCCCATTCCATAGTGGTCCTCACTGACCAACCCTTGAAGAAGATAATGCAATAACCAGAGTTGTCCGGCAGACTTATGCAATGGTCGATCGAGCTCAGTCAATTTGACATCTCGTACCGACCTCGAACGACGATCAAAGGGCAGGCTGTGGCCGATTTTATCTTGGAATTCACTAATCCCATTCCAACCACGACCTCCCCGCCCCCATGACCCCACACTGAGGCAGAAGACCCCCACTCTTGGATCCTCAATGTCGACGGATCATCTCGCAAAGAAGGCAGTGGAGCTGGTCTCATCCTCACCGCCCCCGAGGGTGGTTATTTCAAGTGTGCTCTCCGCTTCTTGTTCGACGTAAGCAATAATGAGGCTAAATATGAGGCATTGATCGTAGGTCTCTGCCTCGCCAGAGACATTGGTGTCAGCCATATCTAAGTGTTCAGCGATTCCTAGCTCATTGTCGGACAAATTACGGGGGAATTCGATGCCAAGGAAGACACAATGCGGGCTTACAGGGATATTACACTCCCCTTTGCTCACCTCTTCAACACTTTCAACATCAAGCACATCCCTCGGGTGAAAAACTCCAAGGCAGATGAGATGGCTCAATTAGCTTCTGCAGACCAGTCAGACCTCAACCATGGTGTCTGCCTCGAGTACCTGGCCGACCCTGCCATTTCCCCAAACCAGCAGCAAGTCCACTTCCTCCAAGATGAACCTATCCTATGGACGGCTGACATTTTTCTCTTTTTAACAAAGAGAGAACAGCCAGATGACAAACAGCAGACCGCCAAAGTTAAGGCCCGGTCGTCAAACTACATCCTCATCAGCGGCCTCTTGTACAAACGTGGCTTTTCACGCCCATACCTGCGATGCCTCAATCCTGCTCAAGCAACCTACGTAATGAGGGAAGTCCATGAGGGTATATGTGGTAATCATTCGAGTGCCAGGTCACTAGCCCACAAAATACTTCGCACCGGTTATTTCTGGCCTACTCTCAATCAAGATGCCACTGAATTCGTGCTTAAATGTGATAAATGCCAACGTTTTGCCAACATCCCTCATGCTCCTCCTGCAGAACTGATCACACTCTGCAGTCCTTACCTATTTGCTAAATGGGGGATCGACGTAGTTGGCCCATTGCCCACCGGTCGATGCCAAACCAAATTCGTAATCATCGCCATTGATTACTTTACTAAATGGGTGTAGGCGGAACCCCTCACCACAATCACTGAGTGGAACACAACCAAATTTATCTAGCAGTCGATCGTGTGCCGATTTGGTATCCCTCAAGCCATCGTCTCTGACAACGGTAAACAATTCGACAATGCCAAGTTCAGGAAATTCTGTGCAGAGCTTCAAATCCAGCCATGCTTCTCTTCCCTAGGTCATCCCCAAGCCAATGGCCAAGTTGAGGTTACCAACCGTTCTCTTCTGAAGATCATCAAAACTAAGTTGGAAGTTGCCAAGGGACTCTGGGCTGAAGAATTGCCAAACGTACTCTGGGCCTACTGCACTACTGCCCGAACCCCCACTAGGGAGACCCCCTTTCCGCTTAACATACGGCGTTGAGGTGGTCATCCCAGTGGAAATCGGTCTGCCCACCCCAAGGGTTCTGCACCAGAATCCGGAACTAACTGAAGAGCTGCGTCGGGCAGACTTAGACTTAATTGAAGAGCTCCAAGAGACCACAGCTGTCAGGCGGGCCTCATATCAACAGAAAATGAGAACACGCTACAACCGCAAAGTCTGACAGAGAGAGTTCACCGTGGGAGACTTTGTTTTGCACAAAGCAACTCTTGCCACCAAAAATTCGGCTGAGGGCAAGCTGGCAGCCAAGTGGAAGGGACCTTACGTTGTTAAGGCCAGACCTTGTCTGGGCACTTACCAACTTCAGGACATGGAAGGTCGAGATCTCCCCCATCCACGGAACGTCGAGCACTTGAAGCGTTATTTTCAATAAAGCCCTATTTTTGTATTGATCAATTGTCGTATGTTCTTTTTGACAATCTACACACTTGGGTGTTTCTGTTCTTTTCTCACATGGTATAAATTTGTGATCAATGGGCTACACTTTAAATGACACCGATCTTATATCTCAGTTATCAGCGTAGTATTTCAAATAACACCCAACTTATAGCCTCAGCCAAACTGAGCATGAAGAGCTCAGCTAGACTGAGTTACTTAAAGCCTCAGCCAGACTGAGCATGAAGAGCTCAGCCAAACTGAGTTACTTAAAGCCTCAACCAGACTGAGCACGAAGGGCTCAGCCAGACTCAGTTACTTAAAGTCTCAGCCAGATTGAGCACGAAGGGCTCAGCCAGACTCAGTTACTTAAAGTCTCAGCCAGACTGAGCAAGAAGGGTTCAGCCAGACTCAGTTACTTAAAGTTTCATCCAGACTGAGCACGAAGGGCTCAGCCAAACTCAGTTACTTAAAGCCTCAGCCAGACTGAGCATGAAGGGCTCAGCCAAACTTAGTTACTTAAAGCCTCAGCCAGACTGAGCACGAAGGGCTCAGCCAGTCTGAGTTACTTAAAGCCTCAGCCAGACTGAGCACCAAGAGCTCAACCAGACTGAGTTACTTAAAACCTCACCCAGACTAAGCAGTGGCTGATTTTAATGATTTAATATTACAGCATGGTGGCCATACTTAGTCAAAATCCAACCCATTTTTGCAGTGTCTATATTTTTAATCTCACATTTTCTATATGGTTGAAATTAAGGTTCATCGTCGTCTAAATCAGTCTTACATCTTTCATCTTTTAACATTTTCATGTACGCCCATTTTTTAATGATTTTGGCATCATGGCTCTCTCACAAGTTAGGCTAATTCGCACAAACGTTTAAATTTCATACCCATATCGTTGAATTACTTCCAAATTTACAGCTCAGAAGAAATAAGGGCAACAATGATACAAAAGACTTACTTTATTCCCAAAATTGTGCCTTACATACAACTTTCTACAGAAATTACACGATCAAGAAACAACAAAAACAACAACAACAAAAATTTTATCTACAAACAAAATGCAAAATTTTACATCAATCGTTCATCCTTGCTCGAGGCAAGGTCTTCTTCGTCAACCCTTTATCTAGAGGGGTCTGGGCCACATCATTTTCATATATTCTAACATTGCTGAAGTCTAAGTCTGGGAACAACCCTTCTGCTTTACGTTTAAACATCTTCCAGCCGCTGTCCCAAAACTCAGTGATCTCATGTTTGTAGGAGTCCGACCGCTAGAAGCTCTGGATCACTTCCTCTTTGCTCCTACTTCCAACGGTCGCTCCCGACGGGCCAGCCTCTCTATCCCCCTCTCTCGCCAAGTTGCTGGCGATTGTGGCATCAATAGCCATCTAGAAGTCGGCGGACCCCTTGAACTACTCTACAGCTGTAACACATAGGTCGGGGTACGCCGCCCTCTCAGACGCCAACTTGGTCTTCTCCTCTTCCAAGGCTTTCTCTAGCCCTGCCTTCTCAGCCATCGGTTTGGCCCTCTCGTCTGCCAGCGCCTGCTCCAACTCAGCGATCTTTAGATCTGCTTCTTTCTTTTTTTTGATCGACTGAGCGCGTAGATCTTCATTGCAGACCATGGCCTCATCCCACCTTTTGTTGGCGACGGTGCAGACTTTCTGGGCCTCTTCCAGCTGTCTCTGCTCGCCAGCCAACTGGAACTCGAGTGACACCACCTTGCGGCATTCCGTCTCCAGCTCTAACTTGGTGGCGAGCATCTCAGCATTGGCACGGTCGGCTGAATAACCCTACACCATCGCCAACACCTCCATCTTCTTGGCATTTTGGGCGTACTCCAGCCCCTTCACAAACGCGCTCTGCGCGACCTTCCTCCAGCCCCCGGTCTCTCTCCTTAAACTTTCAAGCTGGGCCTTCACCTCCTCCAGCTTTGTCTTCAGTGGCTCAACTTCGCTTTTTGCGAATGCTGCTTTCTTCAGTAAGGCTCCTGCTAAGGCCGTCGCAAACATCTGGGTCGAGCACAACCCCCCTAGCAGTTCGGCCTCTGTGAAGCTCGCTAGCGAACGAACGGCCGCGTCCTCCACTACTCCCAAGAGTCGATCGACAGCAGTCCTGGCTTCGCTTCCTTTTCTCTCTAATCGCCCGAACACTGCTGAAGCGTGGTAAATGGCGGTCTTCAACCTGGCCCTCTCTTCTTTTCCTTGGGGCGCAGGACCCTCATTGGGCTGTTGCTCTGCCCCTTGCTCAGGGCTAGTCGCCTCACCTTCTACTTGTGTTTCGGGGGCGACCTCCGCCACTCCCTCCTTTATCTTCTTCAACCTTGGCCCCTCTTCACCCTTGTCCACCCTCTTCTTCTTCTTCCCCTTCAGCACAACCTCCACCTTCTTGTTGCCCCTTTCCTTCAATGGATCAACTGGGGGGTGGTTGTGGCTCAAAATCGCCCAAGTCCTTTTCCCCCAGCGACTTGGGGCGTAGTCGAATTCTTTCCCTCGCGATCGGTTTTGGGAGACGGCCTAATTGTGCTTCTTTGAATTTATTGGCCTTGGCAAAAATTGTCCTATCCTTTGCCTCTTGTCCCTTCCTCATCGCCTGTAGTTCTGCCGGTGCCAAATCTCCACCGGTCGGCTGAGGGACCAGCCTTGAGGCAAATAAGGCTGAGGGCTGAACGAGGTCGTCCCACTTGGTTTCCTCCTTGTCCCTTCATGCCTTCACCTTCTTCACCCTCTCCTCTGCCGCTGGCTTCAACCTTGGCTCCACCGACTTGGTTAGTACTCTCCACACAGTGCGCACTCCTACTCCCCCGTTGGCGGACACATAGAACCACCGCGGCCTCCACCCCTTAATTGATGATGGCAACCCCGCCACAAGACCTTTCCCTGCCACCGCCTGTAAAGTGACCCAAGTCTCTTGCTGGCATGAAGTCTTGTAGCATGCAAAAAACTCTTCCACTGTCATCGCAGACCCTCGTTCGCCCGCGGTCATGCACTTGCATAGGCCAATAAAATCTTCCACGCATTGGGCATTAGTTGACCCAACACCACCTCTAACTGGTTTAGTACATCCACTACCACCTGCGGAAGTGGCAGCCTTAACCCCCCCTTCAGCGCCTCCTCGTAGAGGACAAACTCCCCCGGTCGAGCATCGGATGGCCTCTCTTTCGATGTCGGCAGCTTTAACTCTATTTCCGCGGGAAGCTAATATTTCTTACGCATACCCTCTAACTCCTCTGTGGTAAAGGTCGACTTGTCAGCCTTCGTGTGCCAGTGATCTGGCTCAACCTGACTAATTGGCTTCGCAACCGCTATTAGCATTGACGAGCGGGGTCGCCCTGCCGGTCCCCCCTCACTCCCTACTCGCTTCTCCGTCTTGTATTGCTCTGCCAGGTCCACCGCGTCGTCGTCCTCCAAAGCGTCTAGTCTCACGATGGGAACTTCCTTTCGAGCCATCTCTCTGGTATGCCTGCGTATAGCTTCAGATGCTAGTATAAGGTAGTTCACAAAATGTTGCAAAGGCGTATCACTCAACACAAAGGAGTTTACTCTTGGAATGTTTTGGTTTTTTGCAAAAAGTTAGGTAAAGCGGATAATACCAAAGGCCCAAGGCTTGCCTGTATTCAAAGGGTTACAATTAAATTTTGCCAGCTTGAAAATTTTCAAAAAATCTGCCAAAACCGCCTTTTCAACATCCTATGTTAACCTACCATTTCATTTCTTGCCCAACGCCTAACCTCCCCCATCACGGGATTCCGCCACGTGTACGACCACGATCTACTACCCCATTTCCCTACCCTGCATTTTCCATTTCAAATCACCACGTGCCCTGTCACTCCTCGAGCCTCGCGCACCGCCACTTGTCCATCTCCTTGGTCACCCTTCGCTGTCGGCCCTCTTCATGGTCAGTCCCTCCACTCGGTCACCCGTCGCGGTCGGCTCTCCTTATGGTCGGTCCCTCCACTCGGTCACCTTTCGCGGTCGGCCCTCCTCATGGTCGGCCCCTCCGCTCGGCCACCAATCACCGACGGCCCACCTTTCGGTCAGTCTTCGCCCCGCCGGTCTCTCACAACCATCGTTTTCTTTATTATTCCCTTCGTTGGACTAAAGCTGCACTCGGGAATAGGGACTACTGACATGGGTAAGCCCATAAAGGTTATAGCCCACCACTTATGGTCCAATACATAATTCAAATACTAAAGCCCAACGTTGTTGGAGCTCAACATGGCATTAAGAATCAGTGACATCTAAACATGTGGCAAGAGAAGGACAAGGCACATAAGCAGATAAAGATCCTGCAAAGTTATTGCACTGCACATCAGCCATTAATGAAGCCCCTTACAGCATTTATTACGATAACCCCTCCCTATCGAGACAAAACGACCTCACCATGAACAAGATAAGCTAGAGCATAGACTTTCGACCAAGATGACAGGTCAGAAGGGACAACGAAATGATTACCAGAGGATATAAGCAGACGTCGAAGATAAGAAGAAGACTAAGCTTTTCTATCACTAATCTATCTCTACATTCCATCTCTCATTCTAACTTGCTCGTTGGAGGGTTCGCTGGGGGACTCCCCGTTCCCCATTAAACTCTTGTGCAGGTCTCTCAGTGAGCTTGGTACCTCGGACACCGGTTTGTGAAGCGTGGATCAATCCGACCCGTTCTATCTGAAACACGCTGTATCATCATATATAAATAAAAGGAATTTTTTAGTGAAAAGAAATAAGAGAATTCTAAGTGTTCAATCTTATTTTCTTGATTTTTTAATTTTAAAAAAATTAATAATAAATCACACACAAACACTTTCTTTTTTAAATAATGAGTGCATTTTTTATTCCTAAAATCATTTCTTCCTTACCATCAAATAAGGAAGGAGTTTTCCAATTAAGAAAAAATAATTAATAGATCACATGCTCAAAAATATTTTGTTATAAAATATTTTTTATTGAAATATTTTAAATTCTTCACCATAAAGCATAAAATAATTTAATTTTTTTAATCATGAAAATACATAGCGTCATTATGTGTTGCATTATAATTAGTTCATAATTAAATTCATGAATTTTTATATTAAACCTTTAAATTATGCCACCGTAATTACCATTTCAAATTACTTTCTTAATTTATGTTTAACATATCAAATTTATTTTCAAAATTGCTTCCCTAAGATTGCATTAATGCTTGATTTTGATATATTCATATATAAACATATGAAAAATAATTAATTCTTTAACTTAAAACTTAAACATTATTCACAATGTTTGGTTTCATTTTTTTAAAAACAGTTTTCAGAAAATTCTACTTTCTTATTTTCCGTATTTTTTTATTTTTACTGAATTTTTTTAATATTTTATGTAAATTTTTTACTTTTTAGACACACCTAACATAAATACACTTAAAAAGTAAAAAAATTAAAAAAAAAAATCTTTTAAAAATTCACTAAATACCAAAAATACAAAAAAAAGTACAAGCTTTCAGTACATTTTTTGTATTTTAATGTATTTCTTAATTTTTAAAAATATTTTTTAACATTTTTTTTACTTTTTAGATACATCTAAGTAAGGTACATCTAAAAAAGTAAAAAAAAATGTTTAAAATTTTAAAAATATTCACTAAAAACAAAAAAATACGAAAACCAAAAAACTCAGTTTTCAAAAAGTTTAATCCAGAAAACTCAAACCAAACACACTGTTGATTCTTTAACATGGTCTGGGCTTTTTACTAGACCTCCATTGGACTGGAGAGGTGTTGTTGGGCCTTGTAGGCCCCATTTTGATAATCTAAACCATTTATATTTTAAAATTCATCGAACACAGCATCTTTATAAAAAAATCAAGTCGATCAGATAACGGTAACCATGCGGTTTTAAATTAAAAAAAAAAAATGGACAACGAGAAAATAAACAGTTCATACAAAATTGATCAAAACAACTAATTTCCGTTATCTAATCAACTCGATTTTTTACAAAAATGATGTACTCGACAATCCTAAAATGCGAACGGTTTGGATCATTAAAATGGAATTTAATGTTTAAGCCGATATTAAAACTTCCAAACTAGCTCATACTAGCCACGAATCGATATATTATGATATAATTTATACATAATATTTTAATTTATTATTATCAATTATTTTTACCAAGATTAAAGCTAAAATATGACATATAATTTAGGGTGGCTCTATCTTAGATAATTTTTTAATATATAAATATATGTAACTATTTATTTCATAGTGTTAACATAAATATATAATTTTTTACCTAAGTTCAAATTTTTTAATAGATATGCATAAAATGTGTTCATATTTCTTATTTAAAAAATAAAAAATACTTATGGATATTTATTTACCAATTAAATAAATAAAGAGGTCAAATGATTCATAAGTTGGGGATAGACAGACAATTTTTAATAATTAGGTGAAAGTCACGTTGACATAAATATACAAGTCATTTATATGTAACTCTGATAAAAATAAATAAAATTTAATTAATTATAAATCATCTTTAATGCATATTTTAGATAAATTTTATATTGTTATTTAATTTTAAAACAAATTTTTGATTATTTATCATACTCGTGCGTAGCACTACCAATGTTATTTTATTGACTCTTAACTTTGGCCTATTTTGGGAAGATGGTTATAATCAGCTTTTTGATAAAAAGCTGCTTATAAGCAACTTACAAGCAGTTTTTTTTGTGAGAGATGAAGTGGGTTATAATCTGGGCAGTGGATTATAACCCATTTCCCAAAATAGGCCAAAGTAAAAAAACAAAAAACTAACTAAGATTTTGAAAAAGAAAAGTGATTTTTTTTTATTAATTTAGTAGCTTCAAATACAAAAATTGTCAAAATTTATAGGTTATTGCCACAAAACAAAATTAAAATGAAACTACATAAGATTTTAAAAGGAAAATGATGCTATTTTTCGTTTTTATTTAGTAGCTTCAGAATACAAAAATTGTTGAAATTTATAGGTTATTGACACAAAACAAAATTAAGAAACAGAAAGGTGATCCCTTGAATATATATATATTTTTTAAAAGTAGCTTTAAAATACAAAAATTGTTAAAATAATTAGTAGTAGACACAAAATAGAATTAAAATTTGTATAATAAGTGTGGGGATATATTTCTGAGTACCAACACGTGGCAAGGTGACGCCGATGTGTCAGCCGAGGTGCCGCGTGTCCTGGTCATTACGTCGAGGTGATCTCGGCACGGCCGATGTTATCTCCGAAGATATCGGAATCCGAGATAAGAGGATAAAAGATAAGGGACAAGAGTTCTAGAATGAAGAGGAGACTTAGTCAAGATGAGGATAAGGCTTTTAGGGAGTTTATCTTTATCTCTTGAAGAATCCAAGGTAAGTACTGAACAGGAGTCCATAGAAGTTAGGCTTCTATTGGGACTAGGTTTATGTTGGCTATAAAAGAAAGGCACCCCCGTGAGTCTAAGGTACGCAATTTATGCTTTGAGCAGTGAGTTTAGCACTTGATTATCTTTGAGAGATATACTGACTTGATCGTCGGAGTGCCCCCAGGTGGATGGGCCACCGTCGGAGCCTTTTTTTTCTGTTGCAGGATAACTGAAGCCATCTATTCTGCTAGTGCTCTCTAGCTGATTACTAAGCGGGCAGTGTGATCAGAAAATCACTCACACAATTTGGTGTCGTCTGTGGGAACTTAGAAGAATAGATGGCCAGTAATGGACAGAAGGAAAAGATTGGGGACGACACTCCTGCTAGGAGTGGCAGACCAATCGACCTTGATATTGAAGGAGACAACAACAATACAGAAACTCGTAACCAGGGCCATGGAGAGAATGACGTCGGCCAGGAGGGCAACACTTCGAAGAAGGCAGACCAAAACAAGTACTATAACGAAGATAACCTCCAGGTATGGGGAGATAGGTGCCTGCGGAGGGATGAAGAAGTAAGAGAATTGGAAAACAAGTTGGCCGACCTACAGTCGGTCGTCAACTTCATGATGCGAAACAATGTCATGTAGCCATTATACCCGCTGCACGACACGCCGATTCCAGCAACTAATACCTAGAAGGGAGGAAGGAAAACAATCCCCGACGCCCCTCAGCACACCAGGAGCGGAAGACACTCACACCGATCTTCTAGGGAAGTCGGATGAGAGGAACCAAGATGAGAGGAGTCCCAAAGGATGCATCACACGAAGGTCCCAGAGCCCAAAGAACATCGGCATATTCAAGGGCAAGCGCTCTGCTTTGACACAACCCATGGAGAAAGATCAAAACGGGCCCACCACGAGGCCGAAAGTAGTGTGCCGAAAAGATTGAAATCCAAAGATAGCCGAGCTCCAGGGAGGAGCAAAGAAGACTTGAGAGATTACCTCAAGAAGAAATAACAGAATGCTGAAGCCGAGGTAACTTCCCCGGTTAAGCCAAGGAAACCATTCTCGGTAGAATTGGACAAATTTGAAGTACCAAAGAGATTCAGTATGCCGAGGTTTCAAATATATGATGGTAAGTTAGATCCCAAATTTCACGTTGGACTATACCTGAATTCAATGGCATTATATAGTAGGGAACGAGCTGTTGCTCTGCAAAGTATTCCCCTTATCCTTTGGGGAGATTGCATCAGATTGGTTCCATAAACAATCGAAGGGAAGCGTAAAGACTTGGAAAGGCCTGGCCGAGATGTTTGTGGCCAGGTTTGTGACAAATAAACTACAGCCCTTGAGGGTCGACGCACTGATGGCTTTAAAAATCACCAAGGATGAAGGCCTTAGGGCCTACGCAAAAAGGTACTACGAGGTGTTCAATCGAATACCATCACCAAGGATGAAGGCCTCAGGGCCTACACAAAAAGGTACTATGAAGTGTTTAATCGAATACCTAAATGCAACCAAGAGGTGGCAGTCATGTCTTTCAAGAACGGCCTGAAAGATGACTGCCCACTATGGAAGTCTCTAGCAAAGACATTGCCAAAAAGCATAGAAGAACTCATGGCAAGAATCGAAAAGTACGCCAGAGCCGAGGAGGATACGTCGGGAAACAAAGAGACAAAGCAGGAGAAAGGAAACGGCTCGCCAAAGTGAAGCCGAGGTAACAATGGACCGATCAAGCAAGAAACGGACTTGAGGGCTAAACAGGCAGTAACGACTGTATTCCGAGTCCCGATCCACAAAGTCCTGGATCAAATACGAAACCAGCCCTATTTCAGAGCATCGACAAGAACACCAAGGAAATTTATGGAAAGAAATGTCGGTAGGCGTTGTGCTTACCACAATGAAGAAGGGCACCCAACTCAGGGTTGCAGAGCCCTAAAAGCACACTTAGAAGACCTGGTGAGGCAAGGCCATCTGAGGGACCTTGTCGATGAGGCCAGGACAAGGGAAGAGCAGGCATGATTGCCTCAAGCACCAACAGCTCCGCCTCTCCCAGCACAGCAACCACAGGCAGGAGGACCACGGGTGGTTAATGTAATTCACTCAAAAGTGAACGAAAACGACATACGAGGGGAGACCCAGAAGGTAAAACACCTACAACACGTGAACTAGGTCGGACATAAAAGACCTCAGCCTGAAAAATGCCAGGGACCGACGATAACCTTTACTGAAGCCGACCTAGAGATGGTCTAGTATCCACATAATGACGCCTTGGTAGTATCCCTCCAGGTTGGGGAGTGTCAAGTGAAACGCATTCTGATTGATCAAGGCAGCTCTTGCAACATCATGTATGTTATATGTTACAAGGAGATGGGCCTTCATCCTGATGACTTGGAGCAATCCAATGGCCCGATGGTCGGCTTCAATGGAACGCTGACGTGGCCACTGGGCGCAACAAGCTTGAAAGTACAAGTCGGCACTAAGAAGGTCAGGACAGAATTCATGGTGATTGACACGCCTTCACCATACAACATCATCTTGGGAAGGCCATGGTTGCATGCAATGGGGGGCAGTTTCCTCAATGCTGCATCAACTACTACGGTTCCCAACAGAGCATGGGATTGAAGAAGTCCGAGGAGATCAACTGCAGGCAAAGAATTGTTCCATGGCAGCAATGAAATCCACCTGCAACATTCGAGAGCCAAAAAAGGCAGAAATTGAAGATGCGGACGTGGAGGTCCTAGAAGATGTCGGCAAAGAACCAGCCGAGAAGAGCAAAGAGGCACTAAAGAAAATCCTCGTCTAGGATGGAGATGAAGAATGCTTCTTTCTTCTCGGCTCGGGCTTAGCCGAAGAAGAGGAAAAAGAGTTGGAGACTTTTTTAAGAGCAAATATTGAGGTGTTCGCTTAGACACCTTACGAAAGGCCTGGCATTGACCCCAAGATCACTTGCCACAAACTGAATGTTGATAGATCGACCAAACCTGTAATTCAGTGAGCCAAAAGACCGACGTTGATACATGTCGAAGCAGTAGAAGAAGAAGTAGATAGACTTCTGGAGGCCAGGGCCATTAGAGAAGTACACTACCCAACATGGTTATCCAATACAGTGGTGGTGAAGAAGAAGAACGGTAAATGGAGGGTCTGCGTAGACTTTACCAGCCTCAACAAAGCCTGTTCCAAAGACAGCTTTCCCCTGCCCAAAATTGACCAGCTAGTAGATGCCACTTCAGGGCATGGAAGAATGAGTTTTCTAGACGCCTACAGGGGGTACCACCAGATCGCCATGTACCCTCCAGACGAAGAAAAAACCACATTCATCACCCCAAAAGGCCTGTACTGTTACAGAGTAATGCCTTTCGGGTTGAAAAATGTAGGAGCTACTTACCAAAGGTTGGTTACCAAAATGTTCAAACACCTAATTGGCCGAACAGTAGAGGTCTACATCGATGACATGGTCGTGAAGACCAAGGAACCTTAGGGTCATCTTGCCGACCTAAAAGAGGTCTTTGATATACTCAAAACATATCGGCTCCGACTCAACGCATCGAAGTGCGCATTTAGAGTTGGATCAAGTAAGTTTCTGGGGTACCTGGTAACAAGAAAGGGCATTGAGGCCAGCCCAGATCAAATCAAGGCCATCATAGAGTTGAAGAGCCCGACGTCGGCAAAACAGGTGTAGATGCTAACTGGAAGGGCCGCAGCCCTAAACAGATTCATCAGCAGAAGTTCAGACAAGTGTAAACCTTTTTTCAACCTGGTGAAGAAGGCTACGGACTTCCTATGGACTGAGGAATGTGAGGCCGCCTTGTTCAACCTAAAGAAATATCTGACCACGGCTCCAGTCCTCTCAACACCTGAACCTGGGGAAGAACTGTTTTTGTATTTAGTAGTTTCAGAACACGCAGTAAGTGCAGTGCTAATCCGAGAGGAAAAATAGGAGCAAAAGGCTGTTTACTATGTAAGCAAAACCTTGGCCGATGCAGAAACAAGGTACCTACCACTAGAGAAATTAATGCTGGCCTTAGTAATGGCTTCAAAGAAGTTGAACCATTACTTTCAAGCGCACAAGATTATAGTGCTAACAGAGCACCCACTGAAGTCCTTGTTACAACAAGGAGACTTAACAGGAAGAATAGCAAGATGGGCAGTAGCCTTGGGACAGTACGACCTGGAGTTCAGGCTGAGAACAGCAATTAAGGGCCAAGTTTTGGCTGATTTCGTGGCCGAATTCACGCCAGAATCCATCAAACATCGGGCCCCGTTGAGCGAAGATGAACGATGTCCAAGCAAACAAGGAGAAGCCCAGCTAAAGGCAAAAGAACAAGGAAAGGAAAAACTCAGACCCTGCAGCATTTACATCGGCGACTCCTTTCGCCTGTTTGTCGATGGGAGCTCAAACCGGCAAGGATCAGGGGCAGGCGTAGTGTTAATATCTCCTGATGGGGAGATATTGGAACAGTCTATTCGATTAGGGTTCAAGGCCTCGAACAATGAGGCATAATACGAATCATTGATTGCAGGACTAAAGCTGGCAGCGGCAACAGAAGCAGGTGAGGTAATAATTTTTTGTGATTCACAACTTATAGTAAATTAGACAACAGGAGAGTTTGCAACCCGAGATGAGAGAATGTCGGCATACGCAAAGGAAGTCATCAGGCTGGCAGCCTTGTTTCGCAACTGTCGACTTCTTCAAGTTAGCCGAGATGATAACAGCCACGTCGACGCGTTGGCTAACTTGGCAAGCTCAATACAAACTGGAAAAACAAGGACAATAATGATTGACTATCTGTCAAGCCCGAGCATAGAACAACCGATCACAGAAGAAGAAGCAATGTGTGTGGACGTGGGACCAAGCTGGATGGATGCAATTGTTGCATTCCTAAAAGAGGGAAAGCTGCCAGAAGACCATAAGAAAGCACACAAGGTCAGATTGAAGTCGGCAAGATTCAATCTGACAATGGATAGACATCTCTACAGAAGGTCCTTCACTGGACCCCTTTTAAGGTGCGTACACCCTTTGCAGGTTGAAGATTTTCTATATGAAATTCATGAAGGGATTTGTGGAAGCCACGCTGGGGACAGATCGCTAGCTCACAGGGCCATTACCCAGGGGTATTGGTGGCCCTACATGCAAAAAGATACAGAAGCCTACGTGAAGAAGTGTGAACAATGCCAAAGGTTCGCACCTTTGATACACCAGCCAGCTGCTGACCTGAGCCCTGTATCTAGTCCATGGCCATTTGCCCAATGGGGCATGGATCTCGTTGGGCAGTTGCCCCAAGCAACTGGGCAAAGGAAGTACTTGCTGGTAGCAACAGCTTACTTCACGAAGTGGATAGAAGCAGAACCTCTTGCCAAAATTCGAGATGTGGACGTCAAGAACTTCATATGGAAAAATATCATCACCAGATTTGGCATTCCAAGAGCAATAGTTGCCGACAACGGAACGCAGTTTGACAGCAAACTCATCAAGAACTTTTATGCGAAATTCAAGATAAAGAATTACTTTTAAACACCAAGTTTTCCCCAAAACAATGGGCAAGCAGAAGCATCCAACAAAGTAATTTTGGATGGGATAAAGAAGAAACTACAGGCAGCAAAAGGAAAGTGGGTAGACGAGTTGCCCAATGTACTCTGGGCATATCGGACTACGCCGAGAAGATCAACAGGGGAAACCCCCTTTGCCATGGCCTACGGCACGAAAGCAGTAATCTCACTGGAGATCGGCATCCCAGGGATCAGAACCCAGGGAGTAGAGAATGAGACTAATAACATACTTCTAGCCCGAGATCTGGATCTCTTAGAAGAAAGAAGGGAGAAAGCTGCAATTCAGCTCGCAGCATACCAGCAGCAACTTGCTAGAGCTTACAATAAGAAGGTCAATCCAAGAGATTTTCAGGTCGGCGACCTTGTCCTGAGAAAAGTTGTTGGCAACAAGAAGGACCCCAGAGAGGGCAAGCTTGGCCCAAACTGGGAAGGACCCTACAGAATCACTTCGGTATTGGGCAATGAAGCATAACGGCTTGAAGATAATGAGGGCAAAGCATTGCCAAGACCCTGGAACACTTGTAATTTGAAATTTTTCTATCATTAGATGTTCCTTGTTATTTTCATCAATAAAATTTTAGCAGAATTCTCCAAAGACTTATGAATTGATAAAAGATGCATACTGTTGTTTCTGAATAATGAGAATCCAAGTGGAACTCAGGTTCACATTGGGGGCGAAGAGAAGACAAAAATGCTTAATGCTTGTTGAAATTTGTAGCAATTTACAAGTTGAAATTAAACCGAAATAATGCTTAACGCTTGTTGAAATTTGTAGCAAATTACAAGTTGAAATTAAGCCGAGATAATTGTTTATCTTCACTTGTTGAAATTTGTAGGAATTTACAAGTTGAAGTTAAACCGAAGTAATGCTTAGCGCTTGTTGAAATTTGTAGCAATTTACAAGTTAAAGTTAAGCCGAGATAATTTTTTATCTTCACTTGTTGAAATTTGTAGCAATTTACAAGTTGAAGTTAAGCCGAGATAATTGTTTATCTTTACTTGTTGAAATTTGTAGCAATTTTACAAGTTAAAGTTAAGCCGAGATAATTGTTTATCTTCACTTGTTGAAATTTGTAGTAATTTTACAAGTTGAAGTTAAGCCGAGATAATTGTTTATCTTCACTTGTTGAAATTTGTAGCAATTTACAAGTTGAAGTTAAACTAGAGTAATACTTAACACTTATGGAAATTTGTAGCAATTTACAAATAGATCATTGTTTAACACTTGTTATAACTTGAGAAAAATTTATAATTTTGAGATTAAACCAGAATATGTTTATCCTTGTTGAAATTTATAAACAACTTATAGGACAGGTACTTGTCGAGGTAAATCGTCAAATGACATAACCGAGGTGTGTCACCCCGAGAAGATTGCACAAAGAAGAAAAAGTTCATAAGACATGCCAAATGTTCTAAGTATAGAATGATGCACAAAGCAATAAAGAGAAGACAAGAAAAGAAAAATTATATTCATTCACCAAGAAAAGGGCACATCGGCCATACCAAAAGCATACACTGTTCCAAAAGATAAAGAAGCAACAAAATACAAGTAAACAAAAGAAAAATGTGAAGCTAAGACTCCTCTCCATCAGTTGGTTGAATTTGAAAATCAAATGCTGGTTGAGAAGACATCCCAGCAGCCTTATCCGCCGCTATCTCGGCATCAATTTCTTGCAGAGTTTCTTCAATACTCTTGTCCGCAGAGGAGATGTCAGCTAGTGCATTCTCGGGAACAGCTTCTATGGGAACCTCATCACCTTCCTCATCCTGAGTCAAGTCTAGGACTTGCTCATTCTGAGGAGGGGACTTGGCCCCATCAGCATCCTTGGATTTTCTCACCAAGGCCTGATCCTCATCCTCATCATTTTCCTCGGATTCGGATTCGTCGACGTCTTTAGTTGGAGGTTGAATTTGAGGAAATGACAAAGGAATGGCATCAGGTTTTCTTAATGGCGAGTCCTCTGGGACGTTAAATTTCTTCAGAAGGGACATCCAACCTAGGATAAAACCCTTGTTACATGCCTCCTTCACTTGCTGTTCGTAAGCATCAGTGACGTCGGCCATGCCTTGGGCATATGCCTTTCATCAGCATCTTTTATTTCAGCCTCTTTGGTGGCCAAGGCTTCTTCAAGCTCTTTCTCGGCTTGGGCCATCTTCTCCCCGGCCTCCTTTCTTTGGGACTCAGTCACTTTCTTGATAGCCTCAGTAGTCTCAACCTTCTCTTCGGCATTATTCTGAGCTTTAATTGCAGCCTCAGCTTGATCCTCCAGCTTCTTCATTTTTGATTCAAGGACCTTATTCATCTTTTGAAGAGAAGAGAACTCCTTCTTCATGTCGGCCAGCTTTTTCCGATTTTCAAAAGACTGAACAGAAAAGGGGTGGGCATGCTGGATTGCCTGAAAGAACATAAGGCAAAAGTTAGCACAAAATTTTCTAAGTATAAAACAGAAAGAGGAAAATTACTAAGAATAAGACACTTACTTGAATAGAGCGTTGAAGCATCAACGCATAATTCTCGTACTTGCTCAACTCGGCATTGCGGTCAAGGTCGCTGGGAAGGAGCAGAGCTGTGCTTAGGGCTACGCCGACATTTATGTCGTCGGCACTGTCAGTAGCCAAGACTGGCTTGTCCTCCAGAGTAATTTTTGGGGACCGGGGGGCATCGCTCTTCTTGGATCCCGAAGTCGTAGCGGAAGAAGACCTCGGCTTTTTAGATTTTGGGGACTCTGATGGCTGGGTTTCCGAGCGCCTCTTTCCAGCAGAGGGTTGAGGTTTGTCACTCTCCGCCAACTTTGAGATAGGCAGGGTATCTTCAGACTCAACTCGAGTTACCTTAGGCTTTGGTTGAGCCTTTTTTATTCTTTTTGGCTTCGATGGAGGGAGGGTTTGGGTTGGCTGCTCATCAACAGATAGCTTAGGGCGACCCATCTCGGCAGTAAGGACAAGTCGACGTCGACGTTTTCGTTCTGAAATTGGAACCAAGTATGGAGCTGAAGAAGATGGCTGATCTGCTAGATCAGATGTTGATCCTTGATCTGTTCGTGATGTGGATACAGTCAATGGAGTTGTAGCAGAGGGTGGAGAAAGGCTTTTCTTCTTCCTTTTGGGAACATCGGGCAAAGTCGACTTGTATGATGGAATAAAATTAAGAAGCACAGACACTTTCCTTTTGTGGATTGACAAGTCCAGAAGTCTCTTCAAGTCCTTGCTGGGGACAAAGGATTGGCGAAAATTTTTTGGTGGCTGACAAACAGCTGCAAGGAGAACAGACGTCAGAAACAGACAAAGTATTTAAGACTACGAAAGAAAACAGGCAAAGCTGAATATTGGGCTCTTACCCTTGCCCTCTAAAACTGAACGAGGAAGAGGGTAGAGATAGATATCCTCGTCTGGAGCAAACTCCCAATTTCCTGAGGTAATGAAATAGTCATCTCCAGCCCCCTTGTTGGAGTCTAGGAGGTCGGCTACGATTTTGAATTCTGTAGACCTTGGCTTAAGGTAATAAATGTAGCCTCTTTCTTTCAAATTAAGGGCACACATGGTATAGCAGTACTGGATATCGGCTAGGGTGATGCTAATGTTTTCCTGTTTAGCTAAGGCGATAATACCAAAGATCACTCGATAGGAATTGATTGCCAGTTGCATGGGGTTCAACTTGTAATAATGAAGAATCTCGCGAAAAAGGATGTTAAGTGGAAACCGGAGTCCACACTCGATAACGGCAACCACAGGAAAGGGCATGGAGTTTTCTATAGGCATGATGGAGTCATCATCCCCAGCCAACCTCAGATTGACATCGGCTGGGATTTCAAACTCTTGCCTAAAAACTTTCAACTTAGAGGGGGTGTTTACCCGATGTTCCCATATACCCATGATGTCGGGATAACTAAATGTATTGGGTTTCAATAAGAAGATGGTTCAAATAGGGTTATTGGGACCTCGGCAAAAAACCTAGGTTTTAGTTGATAAAGAAATTTGAAAGGGATGTTTCAGTTTTGCCCTAAAAATATAGGTTCTACAAACAAATCCCAAACCTAAAGCTATGAAGATGAAGATCAAAGGCACAGATCTGGAAAAGACACAAAAAACAGAAAACAAATACGAAGTTTCAGAATCAAGAACAGAGATGGACTATCAAGAACATGAAGAATACAAAGGGTTGAAGACCGAGAACAGTGACAAAGCGTGCAAGAAGAACTATGAACAGTACATGTATTCAGGGCATAAGCAAAAAGCGAAATCAACGCATTCAGATGTATGATTCATAAATTGATTATTTGAGCAAAGCAGTAGTAAACAAGAAATTCCAAAAAAGATCAAGAACTGGAATAAAAAGAAAACAGTTGCTTACCAGAAAATATGAAGCCGGTATGAAGATTGCCGAAGTCAGACGACAGTTACAGATGTAACGAGGACGACGAAAGCTTCACAGGAAGGGAGAACGGAAGACAGTTGCAAACCTTGAATACTGGAACAATGGCATATCCAGGAGCTGGAGAGAGAAAAAGCGAAGAGAAATCGAATGCAAAGGTGAAAAATGAAGAAAGGGGGAAAAGTTTTTGTCAAAAATGAAAACGGCGGCAAAAAGTAATCAATACGCCTAGAAGAACGTATGCGTCAGACGGCGCACGTGAGGGAGAAACGGCTTGCAAGCGCGTCATGAACACGGTCCAATAAGGTAAAGACGCGTGAATGAAACGGTTGAGTAAATGATGTGTGACAGCTCATACACGTGAAAGAGTTCACTGGAATTCTTGTTCTCTGAAGAGAACATGTCGGCCTGAAATGAATGATCTCGGCTGAGGAGTTCTTAAGCTGATATACAGGAGGAAGTACCGATATAGGTTCCATCACCTCAAGAATTGCCCGGGAAATAAGAACCCAGGGGCAGTTTGTGGGGGATATATTTCTGAGTACCAACACGTGGCAAGGTGACGCTGATGTGTCAGCCGAGGTGCCACGTGTCCTGGTCATTACGCCGAGGTGATCTCGGCACGGCCGAGGTTATCTCCGAAGATATCGGAATCCGAGATAAGAGGATAAAAGATAAGGGACAAGAGTCCTAGGATGAAGAGGAGACTTAGTCAAGATGAGGATAAAGGCTCTTAGGGAGTTTATCTTTATCTCTTGAAGAATCCAAGGTAAGTACTGAACAAGAGTCCATAGAAGTTAGGCTTCTATTGGGACTAGGTTTATGTTGGCTATAAAAGAAAGGCACCCCCGTGGGTCTAAGGTACGGAATTTATGTTTTGAGCAGTGAGTTTAGCACTTGATTATCTTTGAGAGATATACTGACTTGATCGTCGGAGTGCCCCCGGGTGGATGAGCCACCGCCGGAGCCTTTTCTTTCTGTTGCAGGATAACTGAAGCCATCTATTCTGCCAGTGCTCTCTAGCTGATTACTAAGCGGGCAGTGTGATCAGAAAATCACTCACACAATAAGATATCATAAATGCTTATTTTTTGATTACAAGAAATTTAAATTCTAAAAAATTATAATTGCCATTTAATTCTTACATAATTTTTAACTTATTACACTTCAGTTCTTTTTTTTGAGATTTTGTTTTTTAACAAATTTTTAAAAATTATAAGTGACATTATACTCTTATCTAAGTTTTAAACTACTACCCTCTTCTATTATTCTATTATTAGAGTTATATTTAGTGTGTTTGGTTTCAGTTTTCTGAATTTAATTTTCTGAAAATTTAGTTTTTTATTTTTCGTGTTTTTTTGTTTTTAGTGAATATTTTTAAAATTTTAAGCAATTTTTTTTTTAGATACACTTTACTTAGATGTATCTAAATAGTAAAATATTTATAAAAAAATATTTTAAAAAATTAATAAATTGACAAAAATAAGAAAAATATACTGAATTATGTTATTTTTTTTTAATTTATATTTTTGATATTTAGTGAATTTTTTAAAGAATTTTTTTTTCAAAAATATTATACTTTTTAAGTGTATTTATGTTAGGTGTGCTTAAAAATTAAAAAAATTCAGTGAAAACAAAAAAATACGGAAAACAAAAAAGTAAAATTTTCTAAAAAGTAAATTCTGAAAACTGAAAACAAACAGAGTGATTAGTTTTTTTTTTTTTTTTTCAAGTTTATCTCTTTTTATTTTTGAATTTTTAAATTTCAACTTGATTTCTTTTTTTCAATCTTCATTTGATATTTACTGAATTTCTTTCTATCTCATTTTTCTATAATTTATTTAATTTTCGCTTTTTATATATTCTTACAGTTCATCATCAAATTTAAACTTGATTTTATTTTTTGGTCTTATATTTACATAATCCATTCCCGCTTTTGATTTTTAGTTGCTTTTTCAAAGATTTATCTAATTTTCTCTTTCTATATTCATCTTCATATTTAAACTTAATTTTTTTTTATCCTTATCTTATATATAGAATTTCACTTTTACTCTTCCTTTTCAGTTGATTTTATTCAATTAAGTGTATTTAAAAAAATTAATTAGTCATGCTTATCTATATAAACATAGTAAAATCACTCAAATCTATTATTTGAATACCCATCTAAATTAATATCATATTATTTAATTAATTTTTAACATGTTTAGTATTATTTATCACATTTTGTTAGTTGCTAGTGCATAGCACGGGTTTTACACTAGATTTTTATTATTCCAAAATACATATATAATTTGAAAAGTCAAAATTTTAAATTTAGAAGTTTTCAAAATTACTCTTTATAAAGCAATTATAAATATATTTAAAAATAAGAAGGGTGAATTACAAATACACTCTTGAGGTTTGTTTAAAATACTGATTACCTCTTGTAGTTTGAAAAATTATAAATACCCCTTTATTAGAATTTTTTACTTAATAGAATTAACTAAAAAAATAAAATTCATAATTGCTCTCTTCTACAATACTAAAATTATCTAAATTATTAATTGAAACATATTTTTAACATCATTAAAAATTGTTAATTGACTTGATGATTTATTAAGAAAATGGGCGATTTTTATGAAATTAGAAATCTCAGGGGTGAAATGTAATTTTCAAAATCACAGGGGGCGATTCGTATTTTAATCAAATCTCATGGGGTGTATTTGTAATTTACCCAAATAAGAATATAAAGGTGTAATGTTAGGGATACCAAAATTTCTACCAAATGTTTTACCAAATGTCTCACAGGTATGGGGATTTTGCTGTGCCCTTTGGGCACAACTGGCTGTTGTGCTCCCTTGTGGAGTGTCGTCCCGAGCCTCTTTCAATAATCTGAATCGTTCATATTGTAGGGTTCGTCAAGTATATCATCTATGCAAAAAATTAAGTTGATTAGATATCTGCAGCCCTATTACTAAAGCATATTTGTTTTTATAAAAATTAACGATTAACATAATTTTCATAAATTTTTAAAAACAATTAAGACCTAATCATGAGATTAACAATATCCGATTAATTTAATTTTTTTATATGAATAATATTATTGGCGAACCCTATAATATAACGGTTCAAATTATCAAAAAACATTCGGGACGAACTCCCACAAAGGGGCACAACAACACCCCCAAGTCCATGTCTCACATGGGGTGGGTCCCATATATGTATGGAGTTTACATCCATGTGAGATATTTGATAGAAATTTTGAAACTTTTAATATTTTCTTTTTTGAAATTAATCTTAAAAAATTTAAATTCAAAGTACAATGATTAAGGTAGCGTTTGGTAGAGTTTTGTAAATGTGATTTGAGAGTATGAGTTGTATTTTGAGTTTGTGCGTTGTGAAATTATGATTTGAGTGTAGAAAATTTGTTTGGTAAAGAGTTTTGAAAATAGTTTTGAAAAGAGTTTTGATTTGAGTGGAGAATTATTGATGTGACATTTGAAATTTAATACAAAAATTTACAACTCATACAACTCAAAATTATTTTAAAGTATATAAATTTTTTTAAAAATTTCAGAAAATATTTTTTTCGATTATATATCAATTGCAAAAAAAAAAAAAAAATCACTATTCCGGTCAACCGGCCGGACGTCCTATTTTGAAAAAAAAAATTGAAACACGCGCTCGGTTTTGACAGAACAGACAGAGCATTTTGCAGAGCTGTGAAAAATTAATTCCACAGCTCCATCCAAACACCATACTCAAACTACTACATTGAATCACATTTTAAAATCACAACCAAACACAGCCATGTATTCTCTTAGCATCCAAACAAATCATAAACAAAATTATCATCAAAAAGTAACTAGCCTCTTTCATTAAAATTGACTACAATAGAATATTTATGCTAATGAGGGCAAAAAAAGGGGGGGGTAAAAAAAAAAAAAAAAAAGTTGATGTGACAATTTCGTTAGACTTTTGACTATTTTATACTGCAATACATTACTCTGTTTTTTAAAATGATTAATGCAAACGAATTCAAATTTTTAGAAATCTAACAAAATTAGGTTAAGATGTATTATTGATTTATCTTTGAAAACTTTGAGGATAAATATATTTTAAAAAATTATTTTTGTATAAAATAAATATGATAAAATGAAAATTTTATAATTATTGAATTGATCTAATTTTTTGTCATGAATAATATATATAAAAATAATTTTATATAAATAAACGAATTGAATTATTGAAATCAATTTGTAAATCTTTGATAGGCCTCCTGGGACTCTCAACTTCCCTAAAATTCATTTAAATTGAAATTTAAGAAAAATCCATTCCCTATTTAAAAGATACAAGTATTACAATGCATCATGTAGGTGGATAGAGATTGAATGGGTATCTTATAGTTCAAAACGGACAAACGTTATAATGGCCTCGTTTGGTAAAATTGTGGAAAAGTGATTATAATTTATACTCTAACAGCTTATAGTTTATAGTTGTGAACACAAGCTGATTTTTGACTTATAAATTAAGTTTCTCCTCCCCTACTCAAAGAATAAGTTGATTTTTGACTTACAAAAAGCTATAAGCTGTATTGTTAAGCTGAACCAAACACATCAAAATAGCTTAAATTAAGCTAAAAACTGAAATAAGCTGGAAATAAGTTCTACCAAACATGGTCAATATTTTAAGATGGAATTGGATTACCTCTAATTGGAATATTCAATTGAATGATCAGTCCGGCTCATTATGAGTTACTTTGGACACGTCTTAATAATTTAAATAATTCATTTTATAAGATCTTTTAAATAAATTTTACTAAAAATCAAGCCGATTGAACATAGGGAATCATTCAATTTGAAAATAATTAATGTATAAAATAATTTTTAAAGCAGTTTGTTAATTAATTTTCAAACAAATGTGATTCAATCGAGTAGCTCTCGATATCTGATTGACTTGATTTTTGGTATTCATGATCTCATTTAAAGCCCTTATAAAATAAACAATTTAAATTATTAGAATATGTCTAAAATGGACTTGATTTTTGACACTTTGTATTTTATAGTTCTAATGAAATTGCACTTTATCCCCCCACAAAGTTAAAAAAAAGTGACATTCATCCTATAATTTTGTGAAAGTTACATTTTGCCCATTGCACAAAAAAATGGGTAGTACTTTTCTTCTTATAATTTTGTATAAGTTGCACCCTTATTATTATTATTTAAAAAAATATTGGGGAATATAGTGAAACCTAAGGGTGCGAAGTGTCACTTATAATTTTACTGTGTATAAAATACAATTTTTACAAAACTTCGAGATGTAAAGTGCAAATTTGTTTACTGGACAAAGAGCAACTTTCATCAAATTATAAGTTCAAAGTGCAATTAACCCAATATTTTAATTAGATTTTCCACAAGCCCAAGTCCTACATGTTAACTTTCAAAATAGCTCTCAAGATATTTGATGAATTCAAATTTTACGTTTACAACACTGCTGCATACCCCCAGTGGGGGTCACACCCCAGTGAGGTGTCGCGCTCCCACTGGCTTAAACCCAAAAAAAAAAAAAAAAAAAAAACAAAGAGCCGATGATATTGGTAATATGGCAGGGATTTCGTTGGAGAAGCAAAAGCAAGTTCTAGATGGGCAATCATTGGCTTTTTTGGGTCTTCAGTTGCAGGCTCTAGAAGAGAACAGGTAAAAAAAAAAAAAAAAAGAAATAAGAAAGAAAAAAAAAACAGTTTCCAAAAATAGAAATTAGGGATATTAGGGGCAACTTTTTTAGCAATAGTGATGCATACCCCCATTGGGGGTCGCACCCCCAGTGAGGTGTCGCACCCCCACTGGCTGAAATCAAAAAAAAAAAAAAAAAAAAAGAAAACAGTTTTTTTTTTGTCTAATTATGGAGTGCCACCTCACTGGGGGTCGACCCCTAGTGGGTGTATGAGGCATTTTTCTTACGTTTATATGTGTTTTCTCTGACAGTTTTTTTTTTTTTCTGTGACCCTTTTATTTGTCTTTTAAAATTTTTATCCAAGTAAATGATTCAAGTAAAGCCTTTTTTTTTTTTTTTTTTTGTTGTGACCCTTTTATTTGTCTTTTAAAATTTTTATCCAAATAAATGATTCAAGTAAAGCCTGTGACTTAAACCCTCCTCTCAAATGCATATGGAAGAAAAAGAATCCTATGCCTCACGGGAGGAAGTTTGAAATTGGGAGCCAAAAACCTTTGCATAAGCTGCCAAGAAATTATAAATATGCTGGCTTCGGCTGTTTGGTGCCGTGCAACTTAAATGTCTATAATTTATTTTAATTTGAGTGTCTATGTCTAGGGGTAATTAATGAATTAAACAGTTTGAATTAGATTCGTATTCGGTTTGTTAAAAATTGATTTGAGTTTGGTTCGTTAAATAAATAAGTTAAGTTTGAATACATTTTAGAACTTGTTAAAGTTTTTAAATCAAGTTTGAACAGTCAATTGCTTGTTCGGCTTGGTTCAATAAACCTAAAATTATAAAAAATATCAAACTACTTGAACTCGGCTGGACAAAAACTCGTTTGAAATCAGCTCGAAAGTATAACAAACCAAACTTGAACAAATTTTAGAACTCGTTAAAGTTATCAAACCAAACTTGAATAGTTAACTGTTCGATTCGTTCGGTTCGTTTATCACCCATATCTGTGTTGGATGATTTGATACAGTTCTATTTACAATTTATTATATAAAAATAATTTAAATAAATTTAAAAAAATTAATTATCTGAAAACTGTAAAAGAGTACTTTTGAATTATACTTTCTCATTATTAATTTTGATGTATATGATCTCCATTAATAATAATTTGTTTTCTTCAGCCATATCCCAACCACATGTCTAGTTACATTGGTCTGCTTCCATCTGACTTATTACATTTAATACACTGAAAGAGATATAGCTTTGCCATACGAAAAATGAATGAGAGCACTAATTAGTGTTATCATTAATAATGTGATAGTGGAACCCACCATGAATGATTTGATATTTTGGTTTTGGTGTTATATTCTTTTTCTTTTTTTATTGAGTGCCATGTCATTAGTGATATTTTTAGCGTTCCAAAATTAGTGATCTCTATCATTGTTGTTGCCATAATAGGTAGGCCCAACCAAAAACCTGTGGTATAGCCCACTTGTTGGACCAGGAACTCCTATCTTAATTGAGAAATGCCTGTGTGGACAGCTTGTTAGCAAATGCCAAGAACTAGCATGAGCAAGAACTGCACCAATAATTTGATGTAATATCAGTTTTGGTATAGTAAAATCAAGAAAAAGTCATGCACATTTTTTGAAAGGATAATTCTATTGTGGGTGTATATACTAAGACTTGGTTTAACTCTTTGGTTTTATAGATTTGCGGAAGAATTTAAAAAAGAAAAAGAAAAAAACGAGATAAAATATGAATGAAGTATAGTTATTTTCACACATTCTTTTATTTCATTTAAAAATTTTTATTCAAATTTATGATTCAAGTACAATCTCAGTATGTCATACTGTGGTTGAAGTAGTTGTGGAGCCACTTATATATCCAATCAAAAGTAGTGTTTAGTTATGAGTCAATTAAAGATAGAAAATGCAATTTTTGACTAAAATAGACTCACAGATAGAAAATGCAATCTTTGATTAAAATAGTGCTCTTTGAACCTAATGGTACTCATTGTGAGTAGGCGGTTGAAAATATGATAAAAATTAATAATGTGTTTGTAGTTAGATTCCAATTAAAAACAAAGATGAATCATAATCAAATATCACTAAATTCATAATCCAATTTGATTTGAAATATAGGATGCATTGCAACCATGTGGTCTCACCCTACCCTAGGACTCAGAATAGATTTGATTTATATGAATTTCAGTCCAAAAACCAAAGGCTGAAACCCACTTTAATTATCTTGTTTCTTCCTCACTTTTCTTGGTTTCATGGTCCCCAACCTGTTTGTTTGTTTGTAAAATTGCATATAAAAGATTTGGGAAAACTAGCTCTAACTAAATTCTCAAAAAGGCCTTAAAAGATCACAATTAATAGCAATACATCACAATAATGCTAGAAGATCAGAAGAGCTAGTTGGTGAAGTTAAAACTAGCACAGTCTGTTTCCCTTAACAACAGTGAAGAAGTAAACCCTAACCTTGATGATTCCAAATCAAACTGCAATAAGTTATCCTCCAATTGGTAACCTCCAAGAATGATTGAAGCCCTCGGATTCAATCCTCCGTCCAAGAACCCTAGGCACACAGTATCATTCCCCACTGGCACCATTGAATTAATTTCAAAGATCCTCCAAAACACTTTCTCATTCTGCAACACAAGATCTATAACTGGCACGCCCGGCCTTATCATAGCTCCGTTAGTGTTCTTTGTGCTAAAACACACATCAAATGGTGCTTGTGATTCCACTCTAGCAACATTTGCAGCCAAAGCCTCCTCAATAAAAACCCTTGTGAGAGAGCTATATATTGAGCTTTCAATGATAGCATAAGGGTTAACAGTACTAATCATTAACAAAGATGAGTTTATGGGTACTTGTTTTCCATTTACTCTTATGGATTTAACTCTGATATAGTACTCATTTGAATCTCTAGGCCTCTGGATGAGGGGAGTGAAGGTAAGTAGCTTAGAAATGTCGATACCAGGAAGCAAAACATAAGGTCCATCGCCGAAGAAGATGACACCAGGGTCGTTTGGCGAGGGGGAAAGACACATGGAAAATTTTCTAGTGAAGTTAAATGCATTTGCTAGCTGCGTAGGTAATGCTATCTTTGTATGGCCAAGACCGGCTACTCCTTTAGCCCCACTAGCAAGACCTCTTGAGAGAAAAGCCGGTGCACACGAGAAGAGAAATTGAGGGATTGAGACCATAGAAATTGGGTTTAGTCCATTGGTTGAATTTAAACTAAGTACATCTTCACTGAGCTCCCCAGCCGAGACTTTCTTTGTGAACACATTTTTGGAGAAGACAGTGCATGTGTTGTAATGGTTGCAACCTAATTTGTTGGAATGGGCTAGTGAGCATAGAGGTGAGTGGCATTGAACTGACTTGTATGTGGACGAATTATAGGTTGAATCACAGCTAATCCACAAAAAAGGGCCATTAAGGTCGACGACGACATTGAGGGGCACAAGAGGGGTTCTTCGGCTGAGTATTGTGGTGTATTGGAGAGTCAAGGCATGTTTTGAGATTGGAAGAACAAGGGCTGTGGGTGTGGAAGGTTGTTCAGAGAAGGTGTCAGAGATTAGAAAGGAGAGGAATAGAAGGAAGAAATGGGTTTGGGAGGAAGCCATTGTAGGAGTAAAGCAAAGAGGTGGGAAATTGAAGTGAGAATGATAATTTAATGATGGAGCAAGTAGTTGGGTGTGGGGGACTTGCAAGTGATCAAAGGGAAAATGTGAGAAGATATAATGGAATCCCATGATAAGGATAGGTGAGAATGCACAATCACAGGAAGTGTGGCCTATGGGTTTAATTGCTTAGCAACAAGAAACAGAAAACCAAAATTGGGACACAAAAGTAGGTCCTATCAATAAAACCTATCAATTTATAATTGTTTGAGTATGTAGCAAAACTGTTTTTTTGTGTTTTAGTATCATTTTTGGATTGTTAGTCATGCGATGTTGTTTGTTTCCACCTAGTTAGTACCTGAGGATTGGTATAGACAGTCATTCTATATAATTTCTACTTCTTGGGGGATTGACAGGGAGGAGTGCACAACATCCACCACAACACAAGGATACATGACTGCACCTTCTTTCAAATTTTCATTTATTTTTATTTTTTATTTTTTATTTTTATTTTTTTTTTAGTTTTCAAATTTTTAGAGGCCCTGGAATTTGAACTTGATGATTGTTTTATAATGGCCTCAAAGTTAACACTAGGCCAATTAATTACACTCACACTTAGGGCCATTTGGCATGTAAAGTTGAGACTAATTTAGTCAATAAAGACAAAATAAGTTATGTTGTTAATAAAACAAAATATCACATTCAAATCATAATCATTTTATTTTTTTCTCTCACAATCAGCTAATCAATTACATAAAAAGTCAATCATCATCCAAAATATAACTTGTTTAGCCAGTCGAAAATAGTCAAATAGTTAGAGTAAAAAAGTTTATCCCAATTGTAGGGTAAGTAGCAATTATTATTATTAATTTTTTTGATATTTGGTAAAAGTCTTTCATTGGTCCCTTTAAAATAAAAATGACAGTCCAAACTTTTTAAATTTGTAAGCCCCCTGGACAAGAAGCGTCTCTTTTACCAAGGATAAACAAATTTGTTTGTATTTTTTTTATAGGTAATCTTATCCTTAGGTCTCATTTGGCAACTTTCAGTTTTAGTTAAAAAGTCATTATAAGTTATCATATTACTCTCTCTATTTTTCTGCATATCTTTTTGTAAAAGGTCAAAAAATTATTAAAATAATATGTTCCTAAATGAGGTCTTATTAACTACTTTTATATTTCAAACTTTAAAATGATACAACTTTTTATCTATATACTAGTGGTAAACCCATGCTATGCACGAGACTGATTTAATAATATGTAAATTTTTTAATAATGCATTAAGTTCTAATTTAAATTATAAAATTATAATCACAATGCATATAAATCATCTTTTCAAATTTCATAAGTAAAGACAATAATACTTCAAAATAAATGTTCACAAAATGTTATAATCATCCAACTGATATATTTTTCTTGAAATAATAGACTTGGTTTCTAATTAATGAAATTAACAATAAATAAGATATTTCTCAATGAATATAATGTTTAAAACATATATATTCTAAAAAAACTAATAATAAACTGAATGTCATAAATCAAATCTATCTATATTTGATAAATTAAAATTCAATAAATATCGCTCATTATGTCCAAATGCCCCAAAAAGTACTTGTTAAAAAAAAAAAGGAAAAAAAAATGTTATCATTTTTTACATACAAATAAACTTTTTTTTTTTAAAAAAAAATGGATATATTACCTTATGATGAGTGTTAATATAATTGTTCTCATTTTTGTGTTGTTACTCCACTTCATTCTCTTCACAACTATTGTTTTGTTGTTGCTGTTGTTGTTCCACTTTATTATTTTCATTACCAATGAGTTGCTCCACTTCATCCAATACTTGTAAACAAATCATATAATTTTCAATTTCCTCCAACATATAAATGCTCTCATGTCTGGAAAGTCCTTTTTATTTTTTATTTATTTATTTTATGAATATCTTGTATAGGCCATAAGGTTGGAAATGTGTTAACTATAGCATTAACTAATATTGTAATGTGAGGTTGAAAACCTTTTTTACTAAGCTTATAAACACTTGCTCTTTATATAACATGTGCTCTTACACCGTTAAATATAGCGATTTCGATTTTGACCCAATCTTTGTTGTACTCCGGACTCGGGTTTCATGGTTTAGTATTGTGGTTCATCTCTTATTCCCTTTGTTTTCCCTTAAATTTTCCTTTTGGATTGTTGTGGTTGTGTTTGGGACAGGTTGGTTACTTGTTTTCCAAACTCTTGTCGCCTAGAATTTTACTCCTCAGCTTGAGCGACACTTCTTGCGCTCGAGCGGGTTTTGCAAACGCTTAGTACTTTTGCAGACCTGCAAAACTACTGGGAGAGTGTTTTTTATGCTTGAGTGGGTCTTTTTGTGCTCGAGCGGGCTCAACTCGAACGACCACTTCTTGCGCTCGAGCGGTTGATCAAATGTCT
Organism: Camellia sinensis; assembly: GCF_004153795.1. NCBI lineage: Eukaryota > Viridiplantae > Streptophyta > Magnoliopsida > Ericales > Theaceae > Camellia > Camellia sinensis. The sequence goes on from NW_021024961.1 coordinate 1,009,336, forward strand.
GTAAAACTACTAGATGTGTGTTTTCTATGCTCGAGTGTCACTTCTTGCGCTCGAGCGGTAAGCGTCTCTTTCATTGTGTCTTAGCACTTGAGTGGCACTTCTTGAGCTCGAGTGGAACAACTTATTGTGTCTAGCGTTCGATCGTCACTTCTTGCGCTTAAGCAGACTGTGCGTATATCAGATCATGAAAATAAATTTTCACATCACTTTTTCAAATCTATTTCCTTCTAAACCCTAAAGTTGAGACCTTCTCTCTCTAAAACTCTCTCTCTCTCTCTCTCTCTCTCATTCTCTCTATATTTTCACCTAGATCTAGTGATTTTTCCATCCATTTGCCTTTGTTAAAAAGAGTGAGCATCTTAAGATCATCGTTTTGATCTGAATAGACTTTGGTTTCGGTGTCATTGGAGTTTCGTCTTTGCTTTGCTCGTCTTTTCTCTTTGAGGTAGGAATTTTCTACACTTTTATATGATTTTTAACTTAGTTATGGGTTGTTGTATAAAAATGGTGGGTTTTGGGAGTATTTTGGACAAACCTAGGGTTTGGGGTGTAAAACCAAAAGAGGGGATTCTAGTGAATGTGATATAAATGGTCATGGGGTTTGAAAATGAAATTATGTTGTGTCACAATTGTTGATTTTGGTAGTTGGGTTGACACTTGGGAAAGAGGGAAGTTAACCTAAAATGATTCAAATATTTATTTTGCATAAATAAATGAAATTGGTATTATAAATATGAAATAGGATGAATGTTGATGTAAATAGTGGAGTTGGATATGCATTACCTCACATTTTTGAAAATTTGAATAAATTATCTGTTTTGAAATCGAATATTTGTTTAGAAATATCTGTATTGGGCTATCAGTGGAGGATAGCCATGATTGTTGTAGAAATTGCATGAGGATTAGGTGAATTAAAACTAATCTCTTGTGGGTTGTCATTTAATATGACTACGTTTTAAATACATTGTATATGTATGATTGTTTGGGAGGAGAAATGAGATGCACTCCATTGTTTGGGAGGAGATAGGGGACAGACTCCATTGAAATTAAGTTGGCCTATGTGTCCAGGGTGAAAGTCCCGAATCATGCGTATACATGAGTGTCGATTCTGAGGACGAAATTTTTGTAAAATGGCAGATAGAAGTGTTTGTATGATAATTGTGTTCATTTGGGAACCATTGAGTTGTAGTCTCAGATGGGTTATCTGAAAGATAATGAAATTGGCTCATGAATTGAGATGAAATAAATTAACTTGATTTGATAATACAGGAAAAAGGATTAAGATGTAAACCTTGGCACTGTATGATTATATAGATTATGGATGTTTTATCACTGGCATTATAATACACGTTATACTTATATTTTTGTTAAAATTCATATGCTGTGTTAGATTGTTCCTACTGGGTTTTGGCTTACCTTATTTGGAAAAACCATTTTTAGATGTTGATGATATACCTCCGCCAAGGCAATAGCCTAGAGGGACTTTGGGGCAAGGGATTCCTTTTGTTGCTTATTATTTGATATAACCAAGGGCTGGAATTATATAGATTAGACTTTCTTTTGTTGTAGTCAAGCAATGACTTGGAAAGATGTAAGCCTTTAGGGCATATAATTATCTGTTCAACTTTCATTCCTGTTTACTGCTTGTAACACATGCTGTACATTCAGGATGAACTAATTATGTATGTATATCGCATGTGTCACTTTTGTATAACGATTCGAGTTAATGGAAGTTTATTATTTTGATTACGTTGTCTTATGTATATTGTGTTGGGTTGAATTATTATAATTATTTCGGGCGTGACATTGTAGACACCCCATTTTTGACCGTCCTTAAGACTTGGACGTCACCATTTGAACACTCGGTGATCATCCATGTTTGTGTTCGTCTTGAGTTCCCGGAGGTCTCGGCTTGCGCGCCTTGCTCAAGAATCTCTCGACTCGACTGTTTAGTGTCTGGTTTTGCACCAAACACTTGTGTTTTGCCTTGGAGGGGCAGGGAATGCCTTGTGAGGCATCCCCACACATCATCGGCCATGGCCAGAGGCCACCGGCTGGTGTTTTGTTGCCATCGGCAATGTATATTGCCGGTTGGCATTCTTTGTTGCCGGTCGGCAGTCCATTTTGTCAAAATGGCAATTTTGAGCAGCCGACTACTGTTCATCTACTTTTTGTAAATATTTTGTGCCAGTTGTGATAGCTGGCACCCACTCTGTTCCCCTCCATACACGTGTATGGAGGGATTTCCCTCTAAGCAAGCTTGTTTGGTAAGCTTTGCAAGGGGACTTCTATAAGAGGAGAGCTCTCCTCCTTGTTCTAGGTTGGCAATTTTGAGAGAAAAACCAGAGCTTATACATATACATACACACTCTCTCTCTATATTTCCCTCTCTCTCCTCCCTTGTGTGTGTTTTGTGGCCTAAAAGTGCATTTTTACCTTAGTTTTGCACTAACACACACACTACCACACCTTACTTCGACTTTGAGGGACTTTGAGGGTTGTTTGTTGAAGTTTTGGACTGATTTTGGTCAGTAGAAA